>APFE031677516.1:46241-124600 GCA_000404065.3 Pinus taeda | reverse complement strand
ATCATTCTTGAGCAGGTATTGAGCAGCGGAGGTCAGGCAAGCAGTGGAAGAGATTTGGAGATCAGATCTGAGCTGTATTGTGTGTAACAGAGGTGGAGATACTTGTGAGAGTATTATGCTGTGTAATGTTACATGACTCAATCATTAATATACAGATAGTTGGGGTTTTTAGCGAGATGCTTTCCCCGGGATACATACTGTGTTAATGTGTGAATGCTCTTGATGTTTTATTGTTATTGATGCTGCTATATTAATGATCAACGTAGAGGAGCTTATGTATTGTGTATGTTTTCCGCAATAGTACATGATCAGGATAATCTCCATTAAATATGTGTTAAATTATTCAAAATTTCTACAATAGGACAAGAGGAAGGTAGCTACTTGTGCATGAAAATTCTCTAAATTAACACATGACTAACTTGAATAAATGATAATCTCATAAACATACCCATTAATTTACATGGATAGTACAAGAGGAAGGCAACTACTTGTACATGAAAATTCTCTAAATTAACACGACTCTTATGAGGTGGAAATTAACCATGCCCAAATACCTAAGGGTTTATTGGTTTCTAATGGGATCCCTCACAGTTATTTTAGTGCACTTTTCACATTTATATATGTAAAGTTATGCAGGTGGCTGAATGAATCTCTTTTATAGAAGGCATTTTCACTTAGAAATAATTGCCGAGACTAAATTTTTGGTTATTTGCGTTTACTCACGAAATTTACTCTTGTATTTGTATTATTGGAACTTGAATGAATGATCAACTCATAGACATACCCATTATTTACGTATATATTTATGTAGATAGATAGGAGGAAGATGGCTACTTGGGCGTGAAAATTCAAATTACTGACCCATGCCCTATATGAGGGTGGAATTTAACAATGAGAGAATATTTTAAGGCTTGTTTGGGTTTGTTTGTTATGTATTTGTTATAGCAGTGATATATATGGTTCGGGTTTTAATTTCAATGAGTTTTAATGTTGGGTTTTAATTACTTCAATGTTTGTGGGTTTTAATCTCAATGAGTTTATGAGTTTTTAGGTTGGGTTTTAATTTATTTTAATATTTGTTTTACAAATAGCAAGAAAATAAAAAAAAATGTTATAAAGAAGTGTAGGCATTCTATGTAAGGAAAATGTTTTTATTGTTCAATTAAAAATCAACTGGCCTCAACTTCGTGGAAAAGACAATGGAATCAGAAAAACATTTCATTGTGATGTGGTAAAATACATTAGAAAAAGTTATGAGAATATGTTAGCATCAATTTCTTGACATTATCCAGCGAGAGAATTGTTGGAAGATTGAACCAGTTCATCATCAATTTAAATAAGAAAAAAACTGTGAATTGTAAAAGGCTAAAAACAAGAACTAATAATAAGATAAATTATTTTTAATCTAGCAAACATTAAAATTTCATTTCATTTATATAATTTTATATAATTTTCAGATTAAAGTTTTAATCTAAGTATTTTCTACGTAATTGAATTTTAGGTTATGTGATTTTGTAAGGTAACCTTATCCTGCAGCGACTAGTTAGTAGGGCTCCCGAGCCAAAGCATGGCCTCAGCGACAGGGTAACTTACTGACATGTACTGCAGCGGGCTTTAATTCAATTTATAATTGTTAAATTTCAAAATTTTTCAAATTTTTTTATCCAGAGTCGAGTTACTTTTAGCTATCAGAGTAATTCCTTTTGGCTGTCGGAGTAATTCTTCGATTTTATCCAGAGTCCAGTTACTTTTAGCTATCCGAGTAATTCCTTTTGGCTGTCGGAGTAATTCTTCGATTAGAAGCCTCGTTAGACGACTCCCATATGAATTGTGCAGGGTGGTTTTGCAGCACTCGCTCGACGCTAGCAGGAAACTCGTCCAACTGGCCGTTAAGGTGGACTATCCTGACAGCGTTGGAACTCACTGCGTCCGTCCTTCGGGAGCATGAAGCCATCGTTCCCATGATTTTCTTCTTGTATGCAAAACCCGTCGCAAATTCGATCAGGGGCCAATGCAGAAATGTGATAATCGAACTCCGTAAAAAATACAGGGTAACCCAAGCGCCTGATAATGAATAAAGGGCGTCGATCGTCAGCGAAAGTTTGAGATTGTTAAGCTGCTGGATTGATCGATAAGATAAAGGCCAACAAAATGTTGGCGGCAGCAGAATTTGGCGCCGGAGGGTTTCCACGCGAGTCCATGTTGGACATAAAAAGAAGAGAATGTTGAGTGAGGCGAGATGGTGTTAATGACACGTCATCGTATGACAAGGCATCGCCGAAGGATTATTATTATATCTTTTCAGAGAGTATCAGAAGTCCCGTGGAAAACACTAATCAAAAGGAGTTGTCTATAATGCGATTTTTTGAAGATTCAGGTGACAGAATCCGGCGGAAGAAATTGAGATTTATCTTGATTTTTAGCAGTTAAAATGGTTTTTTAACTGCATATTTGGATTCAGCACCCTGAAAAACCCCTGGGACCCTTTGATTGTGCAGAAACTAGCTATCAAACTTGCCATTCCACTAAATTGCTGTCGGATTTTGACCGGGAAAACCAGCCAGAAAGTCTTTCAAAAAGTCTCATTATAGACAAGTGCAATCAGGAGCACTGCTGACGCGGAAATTAATTTTACAAAATTTTTTTATTAAATTTTTTTTTTCAATTTATTTCTTGTGACGAGATGTGCTTTTTAGTGTTTAATATGGTAGGATGTTGTAATGTAATGTTTAATATTGTGATTAAGTCAAATTACATAAAAATAAAATTATAAATGTAATATATTTTTTTTAACTCAGGTCTAAATAAAACAAAAAATGAAAGTAAAGTAATAAAAATGACCCATGTTATTGAGAACTCATGGTATTGTCACATGGTATTCATGTGGAATATAGTCTATTTAAAGGGGGAATTAAACTATCTTAGATCCAACTTTAGATCTACCAAGTGTTGTGATATGTAAACTTCTTTTAGATCTCTTCCAATGCTTGGTAGATGCTGAGTTAAGATAGATTCTACACTGGTTTAATATAAAATTATATAAATGAATATACTTACGTGAAAAACACTCATCATATATAGGGTTAGTGTGGATAACATTTGATATATGACTAGCAATTGCACCACATATTGCAAAGGAAACGCTGTAAGAGATAGCTAGCATAGCGAAAAATAGTATAGATGAAGAAGATGTGATATGTTATGTGATCTAGATGTTGGTTACTCAAGAACTCTTTAAGTTGCAACAAGAATTGCTTCCTTTAACAAAAAGTAATAAATAAATTTAACTTTACCATTTATTTGTATTATTACTAAACTAAAACTTATTCAAATTTCTAGAGTTGTTCTACTAAATACTATTCCAAGAATAACATAATTTGTGAATCAATTTGGAAGTAATATATGTTGAATGAAACACTTTTTAGAGGTCAATAACAAAAATAAAAGCGATGCTACATATCCTACTCATAACAGAAAATGCACTTTTCGCTTAAATTCTTCCCTTGTAAAAGGAATTTAATGCAAAATGAATGGGCAGAACCTTGCAAAAAGGCTTTGTAAATCCATTGCTCAGAGCCAATGTCTTATTATACCATTCACTATTCTCACCACAAAGGTCACTAAATTCATCTAGAAAGTGAAGCTTGTAGGTACTTGTGAGGGGGTGAAGCTTGTAGGTACTTGTGAGGGGTTCAAAGAACCTAGTGTCCATCTTATTTGTGGCAATAGACACATGTTTTGTAAATCCATTGCTTAGAGCCAATGTCTTATTATATCATTCATTATTCTCACCCCAAAGGTCACTAAATTCATCCAGAAAGAGAAGCTTGTAGATACTTGTGAGGTGTTCGAAGAACCTAGTGTCCATCTTATTTGTGGCAATATACACATGTATGTTTTTTATGTATGCATAAAATCTAAATCTTAAATCTAACTTTCAATCTTTTTTCAAGGGAGCTAAATGAGCTTAACATTTAATATCTATAAAATTCAAAATAGAGAATTTACAAAGCTACTCTGCCAAAATTTAACTTGAAACAAATTCTTGACAAGCACCATATTTCACTCCTGCAATAATAAGCCAAATCTCCCCAACCAAAATAAAGACCAGGGTAGACCACATCAAACTTGTGCATAAAACACATGCCAAAGTAAACTGAGTTTTGCGTTGTGGTTTTTATCCACCTTAGCATTAAGACGTGATTTATGCACATGAGTTGTCTGACAGGTTGTGATCTCTAGGCAACCTAGAATGTTTCAATGATAGTGACATTGCTTCAAAACCTGGTGGCCTCGCTCCTTAAGATGATATCATTAACAAAAGTCTTTCAAGGTGACAATAACATTTATATGAAAACACTGATTCCATGATAATGCAAAGATATATTAAAGGCAAACCTTGTACTAATGCAATTTTCTATGCAATTTCAAGGTGACAATCACATTTATATGAAAACATTAGTTCCATGATAATGCAAAGACACATTAAAGGCATCCCTTATACCAATGCAATTTTATGTGTAGATGAAGTTATAATCATCACCATATTCCATTTACAGATATCGTGATTACTAATATTTATTTTGTTTTCTTGGATCTCTTATATAAGAGAAGTCTGAATTGGAGGCATTGTATGTTTCTGAGTATAGAATGAAGGTACAAGAATCCCCCCATTTAGTAGGTGACAACCTATATTTTTGGGATCTTTATCAAATTTTTCCACTATAGAATTCAAATAATTAGCTTCACTTTTCAAAATTTCAAACATATTTTCCATGAAAGGATCCTCTTTCTCAACATTTCCCTTTTTCTCATTACCTTTTTCATCTACTTTAGATCCCTCAATGCAGGTTTCACAATCCTCTTCACCTTCTAAAGAAGTTTCGGGTATGATAAGCAACAACCCTTTCAATGACATCTCTCCTATCCAATCCACATCAAGAGATTTATTTGTTTAGGGTTTTGCATCCATGTTGAATTGACTGAACCACTTCGAAAGAATATTGAAAAAGAAGAGAAATTTACAAAAAGCCTGCTATTGGAAATGAATAAATGCATAGGTCTAGAAGACAACTGTACCTAGAGAATAGGTTTAGACTATTTCTTGACTCTAAAGAAATAGTTTGTGTTTTGAGTATGTGCCTTGCTCCCATATTTAAGCCTCTTTCTATTTTGTCTAAATTCTTTAGTTTGATTTTGTCTATAATTATCACCATCTTCCGTATGGTGATATTGAGAGTTAGCAATTATTTTGAGATCATTCAATTTGTAGAGTCATGGTAATGTACGATGCATTGCCTTGTATTATCTTCTTAAAACAATATATTCTTTGTTTCCAAATAAGTTTGTTTATTCCATGTTACCAACAATATGGGTTCTAAACTATGTCATTGGCTCAGTAGGGATGTAGTGGAAACAAATAGTATCTGTGAAAAAAAATTCTCCAATTTTATTGGGTCCCGGGTTACTAGAGAAAATATAACTTAGTTCTGGTCGTGATGTTGAATTCCATGATGCTAAGACCCTTGTGAGACCTAAAATTCATGGGTACAAGGGAGGCATAGTGACAATCTACTTAATCCCTATAAAATAGGCTTGTTTTTTCCTTCTTTTTTTCTGGTTACATAAACCCTTCATGGAGAGAGTTAAACTTTTCCAAATTCTTGTATTTAAACCCTCAGCCCTACTCTTGGATACCCCTTGTTGCAACCACTGTTAAAGCCCCCTTCATGGAGAGAGTTAAACTTTTCCAAATTCTTGTATTTAAACCATCAACCCTACTCCTGGATACCCCTTGTTGCAACCACTGTTAAAGCCATAAAAAAGCTTGCAATTTTTTCTTTGTTTCAACTATCAATACTTTTTATTGGGTTTAAAGAGTTTCAATCCTAAAAGCCTCTACAAGTATGGACATGAGAAAAAACCCACAAAAAATCAAATTTGTGAATAAATGGAAATCACAGTAACAGTTTCATTGAATGAATTTGACTTGCATTTGACTTGTAAGTTAAAACTGCAGGTATGGTTTGAGTCTGAATCAAACTCTAAGGAGCTTCTTTGACTTGATTCCCACAAAAGGTAGATCCAAACTTAAGAGTTGACTTGGTCTATGAAGCCTCTAGTGGTACTAGTTGTCCCTTCAAAAGGTACATGCCATCTCATCATCAAATCAAAATAAAATTTTCTTGATGATGAGCCACGGTGGATGGCTCGAAACATCGATTAAAACAATTATGGATGCGAGAACTCCACAATTTTCAAAGGAATTGGATGAGATTAACATTGAATAGGTATAAAATTCAAAATAGAGAATATACAATGCTACTCTACACAAATTGAACTTGAAACAAATTCTTAACAAGCACCATATTTCACCCCTGCAATAATAAGCCAAATCTACCCAAAAAAATGTAGACCAGGGTAGACCACATCCAACTTATGCATAAAACACATGCCAAAGTAAATTGAGTTATGCATTGTGGATTTTAACCACCTTAAAATTAAGACATGATTTATGCACATGAGTTGTCTGGAAGGTTGTGATCTTGAGGCATCCTAGAATGTTTCAATGATAATGACATTGGTTCAAAACCTGATGGCCTCACTCCTTAAGATGATATCATTAACCAAAGTCTTTTAAGGTGACAATCACACATACATGAAAACACCAATTCCATGATAATGCAAAGATATATTAAAGGAAATCCCTATACTAATGTAGTTTTCTATGAAGTTTGAAGGTGACAATCACATATATATGAAAACACCAATTCCATGACAATGTAGAGACACATTAAAAACACACCTTGTACTGATGCAATTTTCTGTGAAGATGAAGATATAATTATCACCATCTTCCGTTTGCAGATATTGAGATTGATGATATGTATCTTCTTTTCTTGGATCTCTTATATAAGACCAATCTGAGTTGGAGACATTATCTATTTCTGAGTATAGGATGAAGGTAAAAGAATCCCCCTCATTTGGTAGGCGACAACCTATATTTCTAGGATCTTTATCAAATTTGTCCACTATAAACTTCAAATCATTGCCTTCAATTTTCAAATATTTAGACATATTTTCAATCACACGATCCTTTTTCTCAACATTTCCCTTTTTCCCGTTGCCTTCTTCATCTACTTTAGAGCCCTCAATGTAGGTTTCACAATCCTCACACCCTGAAAAGAAGTTTCGGGTATGACAAGAAAGCACCCTTTCAATGGCATCCCGCCTATCCAATCCTCATCAAGAGATTTATTTGTTCTATGGTTTTGCACCCATGTTGAATTGACTAAACCACTTCGAAATAATCCTAAAAAAGAAGAGAAATTTACAAAAATCCTCCTATTGGAAATGAATAAATGCATAGGTCTAGAAGACAACAATACTTAGAGAAGCATGGTAATTTTACTGTCCCTATAGAGAATGTAAGCATCCCCATTTGTTGTAGCCTCTACAACCCTTTTCAATGCCCCATTCCCTTGATTTATTTTACCTGCCTGATCAACAAGATGGAACTACACATTAGTTTTTCTAGCCATATAGTTATTATATGAGATGCATGAATGTGTGTATGTGTGTTTAGAAGTGAGAGAGAAAGAGTGAGCACTAAGAACCCTCATATTTTCCTCTACCCTTATCTCGACCTGTCTGATTCTTTTTGAGCCAACCATTTCCACCAACACCAACCTCCCTCCAACTGATGACACATCTACTATATGGAATTTAAATTCCATTAGCATGGACGTTGGCCTCTGTCACTAAAAAAGCAAATGAGAATATCCAAAAGCACCATGGATGAACATATATGATTATGCAATCAGAACAAACCTTAAGATACATTGCTTACAAAAATGTAAAATATCAACTACAAATATGCAAAAATTGTAGCACAACCCAAGCAAGGATCCCAATGCAGAAGAAAAACTCATTACAAATATTATGTTTTGTAGACCTGCAATTCAAAAATCTATCTAGGATTGTTTTTATAGTACAGTATAACAAATATTTACATATATTTAGAATATTTAAGCAGTCAAACAATTAGACAGTTTCAACAATCACATAGTTTCAAGGAAAAGGAAGTAAGACAAAGTGAGATACCATGCAATGGTTGCAAGAGCTCATCTTGTTGCAATTGGTACTCTTCACAACGAAAAAGGAAGTAAGACAAAGTTAACTACCATGCAATGGATGCAAGAGCTCCTCTTCACAACACACTTTTTCTCTACCATTTGCATTTCCCAAATAATGTCATTCACTTTCTTCCCACTTAACATGCATTCTTAACCTTTTGACCCTGCACCTCCAATCTTATCTGCAATGCAACAACAAGCAATCTCACCTCGAATATCTGAAGACAAATTATAGAAAAATAACTTCAATGACAATCCACTAATAAGCCTATAAATTTAATGAATATAAAGACCACACTATGGTAGTTTCTCTGAAGGAAAAAACATTACATTGCGATTTGTGGCAACATATAATTTCATTGATTTATAAAAACATAACCTACGTAAGGACTAAAGGGGTGTTTAAGGAACAATTTAGAACTATGCATTTTTTCTTTGATATTAGGCTCCTCTGCTTATGTTTTGAGAAACATACACTTCGTAGCCCCTGGATATAGTTTTTGTTCTTGCTCAAATTATAATAACATCCATAAACAACAACCTCACACATCAAAAACTATTTACAATATGCAATTTATTGAACTAGAAACTTAAGAATAGAGCATACACCAAAAAAATTGACCAAGGCTGTCGATTTTCTTCATGACCTTCCTGATCCAAATATCTATAAGGTAAAGTAGGTTAAATGTTGCACTACATGCACCATTTTGTGAAATAATACAAATCACATCATTTCGACCCTTAAAAAAAATGGCACATCGTTTCAACCCTAAAAAAATTGGCACCTGGAGCTCTTGATAACAATCCTTATAACCAAATCCACCATTTCCATGTATTTCATCATCTGGGAAAAATAAGTTGAGTGTGTTACTCCTATAACATGAAGGGCCTAAGAAATCACCAGAGGCATCTCAACACAAGAAATGTGGAATAGTAGATTAAGGCTTCCACCTCCACCAAGAGGAGGAGGATGACAACGACTTCGTGGGCATGCGAATAGAAACCAAGTTACAAAATGAGTTGTGGAGAGATGTTTTCACTCACTTGTGAGCCTAGATGGTTTCGTCGAGCATGAGCGATGGGCCATGGAGTGCCCCTCCTCACCACCAAAGACCCCATTCCCAAAAACAACAAACCCTTATCAAGGGCCTACCTTTCCCACTGCTCCAGGGTTTCATCCATGTGACTTGTTGTGTGATTGTAGACAAAGATCGAGAAGCCTTCCTCTGCGACGTTGAGGGCTAGGTTATGACCCATCATGGCCAAACCCACTAGCCCAATTCTCGACAACACCCCTGCCTCCATTGATGGTGAAACAAAACCAAAGAACTCAAATTGAAAACCATAGAACCTGAAAACCTCTTCTACTTAAAGCAAAAATCTCCACACCCTTCTGGTGCAATGGAAAAGGTAGGCAATGGAAATAAAGGAATCTACTCACAGTTCATACGATTGAAGACAATTGACAGGTGGTGGGATCCAATGAACGAAAAGCTTTTAATTGTCAAGCAATTGATTGAACAGTACCTGACGATGCAGAGTAGTAGCCTAAGGGAGTTCTTCCCATAGGAACGCCTTAGGACGTAATTAATAAATAATCATAAATTAGTAATAGCTAATTTTCTTAATTATTATTATTTTTAAATTAATAATTATTACTTAATTTATTAAATTAATTTTATTAGTGATTAGTTAACATCAATTATTTTAAATTATAGGGATAATATTATTATTCAATAGTAACATGATTGACCTTGTTTTTAACCAGTATATTTACATCTTACCTCTAGATCTACCAAGCGTTGAGAGGAATCTAATTTGTCAAGATGCAAACCTCTTTTTGAGTACAAACTTGAGGAAAGGTTAGAGGTTAGCTACAAAGAGGGAGCTAATGAAGAAAGGATTGCACACATCTTTTTGAGTACAAACTTGAGGAAAGGTTAGAGGTTAGCTACAAAGGGGAAGCTAATGAAGAAAGGTTTGCACTTGAGAGATTTGATTGTCTTAGATTTGATTCGTCTTGGCTCTTGGCAATCTAAAGTTAAAATTAATCTATGTTAGTTTTGAACAACACACTAATAATAATACTTTTTTTTATTTTCACTTGTTTTATATATATATAATAATATATATATATATATATATATATATATATATAAATATATATATATATATTATTTTTGTATTAATCTCTCTCTACTTTTTAAAATTTTACATGTACTTTATATTGAACATTGAAGAATACATTCTCTATAATAATTTGAATTAGAAGAATATAAGATATCCAAATCTTTTCGTCAAAATGCATATTGAAATATTTGATTGACCCGAGAGGCTCATTCTACAACCTAGTATGAGGGGGATCTGTAAGTATGTCCCCTTGGGTTCCCCTTTAAAATAAAAATAAAAGTTAAAAGATATGTTCTAAATAGAAAAATAATGTCGGCTATAATAAATAAAAAATGAATATATTGTAAAGTAATTAGAAGTAAAAAAAATGTCTGACTAAGATGCTTAAATCTTATAATTTGGTTATTGATAAAATATTTTAATAACAATTCGTATTGATATATACTTAAAAATATGCTAATAACAAAACACTATTTTAATTTGTGGCATAAAATGTCTAGATGTACATGTTATGTAAAATATTTTAATGTCAATTGTGTATATATTATATATCATTATTTTAATGTCAATTGTGTATATATTATATATCATTAATTTTTTTTTATGTATATATATCATAAAAAATTAAGTTTATGGTTAAAATGTTTATTTGGTCATATATATACTCTATTTGGCATTCAAAAATACAAATTTAAGCAATGAAAAATAACACATTGCATTTTAAACTGTAAAGAAGTGTGCACGTGAAGCATTTTGATCCCTCTATGCTCATATTAGATCCTTGCTTAAGATGGATATATGTTGGTTTATAATTCACATTAAACTTTATATGAACTCCATGTTAAAAAAGTGAAATATAAAACATTTTTTAATTTAAATTATTTTATTTTTCTTTATATCAAATTGACATAAAATAATATTATTTATTGCAAATAGTAAAATATTCTTTTGTAATTGATATATTTTTGTTTTAAATATTACATATCAACTGAACATGGAATAAATTACACATTATCTATCATATTATTTTTTTGACATGGCAACTATAACTTCCAACAAGTAACAAATTAGATATTTCTCTCATAATAACAAAAGTAAATTAATCTTTTGTTAATTTCAATTGTTTTACTTCTCTATAAAATTAGATATAAACTTAACATAAAAATTAATTTCTCTTATTTATAGGAAACATTGATATTTTTGTTAATAATATATATTTTAATTTATTGATATAAATATTATTCTATTATTTTTAACATTTCTTGAAATACCATATTTCATCCTCTAAAAAATAGTTTTCATCCTCTAAAGATTTTTGTATTTTACCATATAGAAACCTTCATTCTTAATGAGGAATCGTTTTTACCATAAAAACCTTTTAACAAGGAATCGCTTTTACCATAGAATCCTTTTTTATTAGTTTTAATTTTACCAATTGCTTTGTAATCCTGTTCCGGTTACCCCATGAAAAAGACCGTTTTTATTAGTTTTAATTTTACCAGTTCGTAATCCGGTTCCAGTTACCCATGTGATTAAACCATTGAACCCAAGGAAGATTGGTTGGGTCATCTTAAAAATAGGTTTCGTGAATTGACAACGGACTTTTTTGAAACTAGGAGTTGAAATTATTTATGAAAGCTTTTCACACACTCATTATACAGTGTGATGATTCGTATGCAATTTGACTTTCATGTGATTTGAATGTTCAGTGATATGTAAAATTTTCCATTAATTGAATGATTGTTTATCATATTAATTTAATATATTTTATAAATTATTTTAAACTTTTTAATAATACTAGTTTAGATCTATTTTAATTTCGAATTTACTAAGTGTTTAGAGGGATCAAATCTATTTTTATTCTAAAAAGAATTTTGTATATCAAAGAGATTTGATCTTTTTTGAGCTTGGTAGATCCAGAGTTAAGATGGATCTAGGCTAGTTTAATTTCTCCCTTTAAATAAGCTACATTCCACACAAATACCATGAGTTTTCAGTCCAATAGGCCATTTTTATTTGTATTATTATTTTATTTTTATAGAGTTATTTTTATTTATTTCTATTTTATTTTGACCAAGTTAAAATATTTACATTACATTAATCTTTTTATGTTATTTGACTTAGTCAAAATGTTAAACATTACATTACAACATCGCTACCATATTGGGTTGGAGGTGCAAAAATTAATATTGTTTAATAAAATAGTGAATGAAACACCTTCCACACAAAATCTATGATTATATTCATAAAATCTTATGAATTTTATTATAATGAATTATATTATAACTATTAAATCTATGAATATAAAATCTTATGAATTATATTATAATTATAGACGTTATTATTGTTGGCATTATGACTAATGTGTTGTCTTTGATGGAAAATTTCTTGATAGACATGTCAACATGAAGGTTATGCAGATACTACAGGTGATATGAACAAAGGAATATCAGTTCAACAACAGATGGATGATCAAGATAAAGTTTAAGAAAGTATACGTGAAACTTGTGAAGAAAGACCGTGTACATTCACATGTATGGTGAAGAGAAGTCATGTACAAAATCCACACCATGGTATTTTGAATACCATGGGTCTTTACCATAGTATTGGCTCATAGTAATGAGTGTGACAATGACTAATAGATCTCGTCAAAGAATACCAAAGTCATTGTTAAGGGATTGGCCTAAGGTATTGGCTAAGGCTAAGGCTATATAAGGAGATGAAGATCAAAGTATTAAGCGTGTAAGTCATGGGTTATTAATGTGTAATTTGATTTGAAATAGGTATACACTAAGGAACATGGAGGAGGTTCAGGTCTGATAGATCTGAAAGTATGGTAGAGACTAATGGATATGTTTGCTTGATTTTTTATGATTATGACTAACGACAAATTTGTGGTGGTAATGATATTATGACATGAATGTGTGACAATAATGTTTGCGGAGTGTGTGTTGTGATTCCAATGAAGGAATGACTTAGTGATTACAGATATATACATTGTTTTGTCTTTGAAAACTCGCGTACATACTTGGATCTACCTCTAGATACATTCTGCGAAAGTCCAGAATTTGTATGCAAGTGTTAAGAATAAGAAGCGCGTACATATGCAGATGTGCTATGTAGAAGTCGCGTATATATACTAGGGTTCTTTAGTATGAAATCTTGATGATGTTTGATTCGTTCTGTTACGTTCGTTGTTGTTTGTCGATGATGTCTCTATCATGATAATCTGTGTTTGACAATATTGATTGGGTTGAATAAGACTTAGTATATTGATTAGCGATTGAGCTAGTATTGATGTATATGTTGTGATTCAATATTCAGTGTTTGATCCAGTGATTCAACCTGACAGAAATCTCAGTAGTTAGTGTCTTGAGATTTGTATGTAGGTAGTCTTCAAAGGAAGCAAGTACATACACAAGTATGATTCAGAACAGTAGTGTATGCCTTCTAACATATGATTGATCAGGGTTTGCAGTGAGAAGATCTTATTTATGTGATGAACAATATATGGTTGGGTATACTTGTGAATGGTTGTGTAGTAATATGATCTTATATGAATTGGTTTTGGGCTTAAATTATGGAACTGGGTCAAGTCTAAAAATATGATGAAAAGTGGCCTATAGTTTTGATCTTTTGAGTCAGGTGGATCCAATATGAAATATTATGAAATGTGGTCCACATAGGTGTTGAGGGTTGGAGCCTTCAGTGAGGAAGTTAAAGCTTCCTTCTAGTAGTAGCTGTATAATTTGACTAGGGGGTAGGAGCTCCCTTCCGGTAAGAGCGAGTAAACAAGACCAAGGGGTTAGAGCTCCTTTATAGTGGGTGCTAGAAAATGGGAGAAGGTTGCAGCCTTCTGCAAGTGGGTGCATGCATGCTGGTATGAGTCCGCGCCAATACAAGATGGTAATATTTTTTCCTTTATAATAAAAGATGAAGACATAGATGACAACAACTGTGGTTTTCTCCCACATTAAGTTTCCACCTAAAAAACTAGGTGTCCTCATGTGTTGTTGTGTTGCTTATGTGTGATGATTTATTATGTTCTTACTGCTCATGGTTGTTGTTTAATTAAAGGCTAATGAAGTAATGATACATTCGTTAAAGCGAAACAGATGATGAAATGAATGAAAAAATAGTTAACTAGATATACGCTATTTGTATTCATCACAGTCACGTACATACGTTGGTTTACTGAATGACAGTAGCATACATAAATCTAAATAAGAAATGAAAAGTTGAACTTTGTTAAAATATTGATTCACCCACCCGCTCTCAATATTTTTCCCAACAATTGGTATTAGGTTCGGTCACTTCATTTGAATCTTAACCGCTTGGAGTGGATCTAGGATGATGGGAAAGAATAAGATAGCTCAAAGGAAGGAGCCGGAAAATTGTGGTAGTGACAATGATAAATCAGATGTAGTGACAGTTATAGACGTCAACAAATATTTAGCTTTGGGAGCAACTCGCTTTATATTGATCAAGAATGAAGAAGACAATAACAAAAAATTATCAACTATGGGTTTTTGTTCTAATTGTGGTCCATTTCCTTGTCTATGTAATGATAGTGAAGATGACGGTGAATCAACTGAACTTGCTCTGATGGGTAAAAGTTAAAGTAATCATTCTAAATAGATACCATATTAAAAAAGGATGACCCTAGAAGAATAAGAACAAGGAAAGTGAGAAGCAATGGACTATAAAGGTACATTTATGCTAGGTGATGACAACTATCACGAATGGAAAAAAAAAATTGAGGTCTAAGTTAATGAATCTAGGATCCAATGTTTGGAATTTAGTATGTGATGGTTGCACTAAAATTCCTCCATAAAGTGAAGAATTACAAAAGAATAATGCAACTTTAGATGAAACTTTTGGGAACCTACCTGATTCAGCATTAGAACAAATTATGCACTGTGAAACTGCAAAAGAAGTATGGGATAAATTGTAGGTCATTCATGAAGGAAAACGAAAAGAAGATTGTTCATCATAACAAACAGATAATCATGTTTTTAAAGAAAATGAGTATGTTATGTCAGGTGGAGTCACTGATTCAGAAGAATACAGGCTAGAGGAATTCTTTAATCTTATAAGAAAGCTTACTTTTGTTTTAAAAATGATTAAAAATCTTAAGGATAAGTTGCAGGCATGTGATAACAAGGATCATATCAAATCAGTAAACGTTGCAGTAGAATCTAAACAATATTGTGAATGTCTTAAAGTTGAGATTGTCTCACTAAGAGCAAATCGTAAAAAGTCAAACAAGCAGAATGAAGAGTTACTTCAAACATTTGAAGAACAAGAGAGTGGGTTGAAGGAAGAGATTATCAAATTAAAGGAGAAAATGGAAGAAGGAAGAAAGGTTGAAGAAGGAATGAGAAAGAAGTAACTTGAAAAGGAAGAGCAATACCAAAGAATGGAGGTTGAGGTAAAGATTCTAAAAGATAAATTATAAGAAAAATATAAACACTTAAGATTTCAAGATAGTACTAAGATTTTGGATAGCATTCTTAGTAGTCAAAGGTCTCCTTCCATTAAATTTGGTCTTTGTTTTCATGAAATTGTAAAATGATAATCTAGTTCACAGGCTTGTGCAAGGATCTTGAAGGATACAAAACCTGAAATTCATGTTTAAGAGATAAGAAGTAAACCAGATCTATATCCAAGAAAGATGAAATCTAAAAAAAATCATTTGCTCCAAATAATAGAATCATTAATTAATTCTCTCCTCTAATCAATAACATTGAATGCTTTATATGTCATAATTATGGACATGTTGCAGCCAATTGCAGAAGTAGATTGTCTCAATCTCAAGAAAATAATCACTTCACAAGAAGATCATTAGTTCCCAGGTACTCAGGTTTCTTTAAGGGATATTGTTTTACTTGCAACATATTTGGTCACAAAGCTATTGATTGCAATAGAAGGAATATGAAACATAAATATTATGATTCCTTTGCTCCCTTTTTCTGGTCATATATGATGTTATGCCTATAAAAAATTTGGGCATGTAGCAAAAGAATGCAGGAACAAGTCAATGGATCACCATAGACAACATCGCAAACAATATGATAAGAATATTGATGTCAAAAGACTTGAGAAAGATGGATCCACCAACATTTCTCATAATAAGCAGAAAAAATAAGAACAAATAAGGTGTGGTCTTGCTCTCTGCTCGTTTTAAGATGAAGATGAATGGTACATAGACATCGGATTCTCTCATCACATGACAGGAGATAAGAACAAGTTTGAGTCTCTCAGGAAAAAAAAATATGGTAAGGTTATTTTTGGAAATAATGCCCCAACAAAAGTTTTGGGAAAAGGTAGAGCCAAAATTAGTAAGTATAGAAGAGTTATTGATACATTATTAGTTCAAAGGCTTAAGAAAAATATTCTAAGTGTAGGTCAAATGGTAGATAAAGGAAATATAATTGCGTTTAAATCAACCAAATGCAAGGTTATAGATGAAGAAACTAGAAAGTTCATAGCAAGAGGATATAGAAATCCAGACAAATTATATGTGTTTGTTGATCTAGGTAGATATTGGTGGGTACCTGCTAAGTCCATTTGGACCCCCACCATTTTTCTTTCAACTTTTTAGTTTCCTTAAATGTAGCACAATTTACTATTTTTAGCAATTTTTCGGGTCTTGAACTTCTGGAGCCCTTTTGAGGCCCTAAACGACGTTTTTTTTCGGGAAAATTGGGTGCAACATGGGTCCATGGACCGATGTTGCACTTCCCAAAGTTGTACTTCTCGAATAGATCTTTCTAACGAGATATTGTGTGCATCAAACAGAGATCGTATGCCAAAGTTACGACCCCGAGAATTTGATGTACCAATTTACCCAAACGGGGCCCACTGTTTGGCGTTTCATCTTCTAGGGTTATGTTTTTGGATGTTTAGGGTTTTCAATTGTTTCTCAACAATAAATAGGCCTTCGAGCCTCATTGTAACACAATTCAGAGGCATGTATCCGCCACATCTCTTCTCACAGATAAGCTACCATCGCCCTAGCTGGTTTATTTCCATTTATGTTTGTAAGCATATTTCAGTATTTTACATTAATGAAATGAAGTATTATTTCCGCTGCATATCTGTGTTCATAGCTATCTCCGTAATTTCTTGTAAATCTGGATTAGTGGCATCAGAGCGTTCTTCTTTTTCTCTGTTTTTCTTTGCATGTCCCCAACGAGGTCGGTATATAAGGAGTTAGGGATTGAACTGGTAGAACCTTTGCCAGACCAGCCTCACAAATCTCGACGACCTCCTATGGTGGATGAAAAGAAAGACGAGGAGGCAGGAGATCCTTCAAAATCTTGCTCGAAGAAGCCCTCGAGTGACAAAGGAATGCGATGATGGACAACTTTGCCCAGATCCTTCAGCGGCTACCCAAGGGCAACGCATCGGCTTCCAACAACTACTCTAGAAATGCCACACCATTTAAGGTACAAGTTAATTTTGAAATCCACATATTCGAGGGTCAGATAGACGTAGATGTCGTCGATAAATGGTTAAATCTGCTAGAGGGTTATTTCTCTGTTCATGACTTTTCCAGTCGGGAAAAGATTATTTTCGCTCTTCTCAAAGCACCCCCCCACATCAAGGACTGGTGGGAAACCTATTGCAAGCAGAAGGATGAAATTATAGTCTCACTATTTTCAGTCACACGCACTTGGAATTCATTCTGGGATGCCATCAAGGAGCAGTAATACCTTGTCGGAAGCTATCAGGATCAATACATAAAGTGGACCACGCTGCGGCAGGGAAGGGACCAAGACGTGCCGGAGTTTACCAATATTTTCCATACCCTTCGCACAAATTTGGGTATCAAGGATTTGGAGCAGCATTTGGTACTCAAATACTGTGACTTCCTGCACAAGTACATCCAAGAAGAAATAGAATTCCTGAACATCTCCTCGCTCGGCAGGGCATACCGATATGTCGTCAAGGTCGAGTAAAAGTTTAAACAGAAGAAGCGAGACTTTGGATCTGCGAATATAAAGCAAGGGAGAGGTGCCCCCAAACCGTAGAACAAAGGACAAATCCAAGGCGTGGCGACCCAAGACAACCCACCAAAGCAACAAGCAAAGAACAACACCGTGAAGCTGAAAAAGGACACAGGAAAGTGGTGTGAGTTCCATAATGGCTCCACTCACAACAAAAGTGAGTGTCGGGTTAGGCAGTCACTGGTGGTTGAGCAAAAGGTTTCAAAATCAGATGCATGTTCTGACTTTGAGTTAGAACTCAACAAGAGGAGTAACAAAGGGAAGCAGATTATCGATGTGGAGCCCAATGCCACTGTTGCCACCACGAAGATCCAAAAGGAGGAACCTGAAGATCAAGAGGAGGAGGAGCGTCTCTTCCACTCCCAGATGTGGGTAAAGGGCTCCCTGCTACAGTTGATTATCGACAGTGGGAGCCAAAAGAACCTCATTTCGGCAAAGGTCGTGAAGCAGATGGGCTTACCAACCACAACACATCCACAACTGTACACCATCGGGTGGCTTCACCAAGGAAGAGATCTTCACGTGAGCCAACAGTGTCGCCTTCCATACAACATCAAGCCCTTCACAGATGAGGTATTGTGTGACATTGCTCCCCTTGAAGTTTTTGATGTAAAATTAGGACAACCATACTTGTGGAAGTGACATGCTGTGTATGAATCAAGGCCCCGTGCTGTTATTGTTAGTTTGGGAAATAAGTTGTATAGGATACCGGAGGTAGCACCACCTACCGCCATCTCTTTAGTTACTGCGAAACAATGTAGTAAGCTCATTTCCAAAACTGGGAAATTTGTTTTCCTGATGATACATCCTCAAGGAAAGAAGAAGACGGTGGCCATGACCTCCAGACAGGGCCCCTCCGCACAACGACTACAGATGGACAAGCTCGTGGAGGAGTACAAGGACATCTCCACCTCCCCCGCAGGGGTTCCTCTGCATTATTAGGTCAAGCACTCCATCGATCTGACCCCAAGTGCGCCACTGCCCAATGGACCAATCTATTGGCGCTCCGTTCTAGAGAACAATGAAATCAAGAGGTAGATTTAGGAGCTGCTGTAGAAAGGTCACATCCATCTGATTTCATCGCCCTATGGGAGCCCGATCGTGTTGGTACAGAAGAAGAATGGGACTTGGAGACTCTGTATTGACTATCGGGTGTTGAACAATATCACTGTCCATAATAGGTACCCGATCCCATGGATTAATGACCTCCTGGACCAACTGAAGGGGGAAAAATATTTCGGAAAGATCGATTTGAAGTCAGGATATCACCAGGTACCAATCGAACCCTTCGATGTGTGGAAGACTGCATCCAAAGCCAAGGAGGGCCTTTTCGAATGGTTGGTTATGCCTTTCGGATTAACGAATGCTCCAACAACCTTCATGAGGCTAATGGATGACATCTTGCGGCAATTCGCTAACTCATTTGTAGTGGTATACTTGGATGACATCTTGATCTTTAGCCAGATTTGGGAAGAGAACCTCCACCACATCCGACAGTTTCTCCAAACACTGCAGCAACACAAGTTATGTGCCAATTTGGAGAAATGCACTTTTGGCACGACCCAGGTTCAGTGTCTGGGATACATTATTAATGAACAGGAGGTGCATGTGGATCCAGCCAAGATCTAAGTCATTCGGGATTGGCCATCTCCAACCACTCTGACAGAGCTCCGCAGCTTTCTAGGTCTTGCCAACTTCTACCGTAGGTTTGTTTTGGGATTTTTTCATATCACTTAGCCCTTGAGTCAAGTCACCAAGGGAGGAGCGAAAGAAAAATTATTTTGGTTTGAATCTCAAGAGAAGGCATTCATAGAGTTGAAAGATTGCCTCTGCTCAGCACCAGTGCTTGCATTACGAGATTTGAAACAACCATTTGAGGTTAAGACAGATGCCTTTGACTATGCTATTGGGGCAATCCTTACTCAACACAAGCATCCAGTGGCATATCACAGTGAGACACTTTCAGAAACAGTCTAGAAGTATCCCACTTATGAGAAAGAGATATATTCCATTGTGCAGGCCTGTCAACAATGGAAGCATTACATTTTGGGGAAGGAAATGGTCATCCACACAGACCATCGACCCGTGTAGTTCATACAGACCCAAGGGAAATTGCAGAATGACTGCCATCGGAAATGGTCCACATACCTGCAACAATTCCATTTTAATATCAAGTATAAGAAGGGAAACACCAATAATGTTGCAGATTGCCTCAGTTGACCACCGATCATGGCATTAACCACCGTGCTCAACTCTTGTGGGCACAATACTTCTGGATGGCCACTTCTCTACAAAAGCGACCTAGAATTCAGCCACACATACCAGACACTCTTGGAGGGTCAACATGTTCCAGATTTTCACCTCCAGGATGCCCTGTTATGCCACCTGGGTCACCTTTGTGTTCCTTCAAGCGAGCATGCCAAGATGATTTGGTAAGCACACTACAGTCAGGTTGTTGGGAATTTTGGGGTCAAGAAAACAATGGTGGTACTGCAGAAGTATTTCTATTGGCCAAATCTTCAACAAGATGTCAAGAAGTACATTAGATCATGCACTGCCTGTGCCATTGCCAAACCGAACATCAAGAAGCAAGGCCTTTATACCCCACTGCCTACCCCTAGTCGACCTCAGGAATCCATCTCCATGGATTACATGTTAGGCCTTCCTTCCATTAAGCATGGAAATGACTATTTTTTTGTGGTCATCGACATGTTCTTGAAGATGGCCATTATGGCGGCATGCAACAAGAATATCACAACAAAAGCCATTGCTAAACTCTTCTCTGAACGAGTGTGGGTACACTTTGGGATCCCATAGTTTATCATCTCAGATTGGGACAACAGGTTCCTCAGTACATTTTGGTCCAGTATCTGGTCGATGCTAGACACCAAACTCACTAAGTCCACAGCCTTCCATGCTCAAACTGATGGCCAGACAGAGGTTGTCAATAGGATGATCCTACACATTCTGCGCATGTACAACTCAAAGCATCCATGCACATGGGACGAGAGCCTCCCCTATGTGTAGCATAGCTACAACCGGGCTCTCCACAGCTCAACTAGCCACATTCCTTTTCAGGTAGGCTTGGGATTCCAGCCACTATGTCGCATTGATGTGGCCATGCCATTTGTAGCTACTCACGTAGATTCGGCTCATGTCTAGTCCGAAACAGATAAGGCAAACAACTTCATTGAGCACATCCAACATATTTGCCAGCAGGTCCGTGACATTATGGAGAAATCAAATTCCATTTACAAGCAACGACATTATCAACATCGGGTGCCACACAAGTTTCAGGTGGCCGACAAAGTCTGGTTGCATTTGTAGAAGGAACGTCTTACCGAAGCCTATCGAAAAATCAGACCACTTCGATATGGTCCTTACACCATTACCAAGGTTGTGGGAGACAATGAATTTGAGCTCAACATTCCTCCATTCCTTGGCCTGCACCCAGAGTTCAATGTGGACCGCCTTAGGCCATACTTTCCACCATTACTAGACACATCCGACATTGCAGAACAACTCACACCCATAGAGTTAAATCCAGATTGCATGGAACAAGTTGCAACTGATCAGATCATGGACACACGGATCAAGCACACTCGCCAGCAGAATATCCAATTGTATTGAGTTGTTAAAGCAGGCCAACTCCTTCACGAGGGCAAGTGGCTCACCAAGGATCAAGTTCAGCAGAAGTTTCCTCATTTCATGGAGGAACTCAACAGAATGGGGACCATTGCTTCCTAAAGGGAGAGGAATGATCCAGGTAGATATTGGTGGCCACCTGCCAAGTCCACTTGGACCCCCACCATTTTTCTTTTAGCTTTTCAGTTTCCTTAATTGTAGCACAATTTACTATTTTTAGCAGTTTTTCGGGTCCTGAACTTCCGGAGCCGTTTTGAGGCCCTAAACGATGTTCTTTTGGAAAACTGGGAGCAACATAGGTCCGTGGACCAATGTTGCTCTTCCCAAAATTGTATTTCTTGGATAGATCTTTCTATTGAGATATTGTGCGTGTCAAACGAAGATCGTATGCTAAAGTTACGACCTCGGGAAGTTGATGTACCAATTTACCCGAAATGGAAACCAGAGTTTGGTGTTTCGTCTCCTAGGGTTAGGTTTTTGGATGTTTAGGGTTTTCCATTGTTTCTCAACAATAAATAGGCCTTCGAGCCTCATCGTAATGCTGTTCAGAGGCATATAGCCACCACATCTCTTCTTAGAGATAAGCTACCATCGCCCTAGCTGGTTTATTTCCATTTATGTTTGTAAGCATATTTCAGTATTTTACATTAATGAAATGAAGTATTGTTTCCACTACATCTCTATGTTTATAGTTATATTTGTAATTTGTTTTGTTCCTATTTAAATCTGGATTATTTGTAGAGAAGAATTGAAGCATAAATGAGAAGGATAGTTCCTCTTCTTTAGATTCGGAATTAAAGAAGATGGTCTCTACTACATTACATTGTCCTTAAAAGAATACTTGTTAGAGTGACTGCAAAAATGATGTGAGGTACATGACCTCATGAAGAGCAGGAGATGATTATCAAGTCCTCAAGATCAGTGATGTATGATCTCAAGGGGAGCTATAACTATGTATATCTTTATGACGATTCCTATGATGTTTTGATATTCATGTTTCTTATATTATTGACAATGCATCTAATGTACTAACAGTGAACAAAAACATATAGTACAAGCTCAGGGGGGAGTTGTGGTTATGAAAATTAGCGTTTTACTTTCTGTACGCGAACCTTATGAAGGATAGTCACGTATATACACGAGTTTTGAACTCGACAGTTGTGTATGCTTCTCTGAGATGAAGAAACAATGGGACAAACTCAGAGAAAGTTTCTCACATGATTCAATCAATTATTATTTTTCTTTTTGGTTATGATATTGATTGGTTATAGTCTGTTGGTGCTCAAATGCTACTTATAAACTATATTGGTTTATGAGTTGCTACAATATTTCATTGTTGCTTTGGTTTTTTTAATGGATTTATTGATTGATGAAGTTGGATATGATAAGACCTGACAGTGACTAGTTGGCACAGGTTTAGGGGGAGAATTTTCTATGATTCTAATAAAACATTGTTGGCATTATGATTTCTTGAGAATTCCTTGTTTCATATTGATGTTCATGATAATTAAATATATCATTTTGTGGTCATTATTAATGATGAAGTCTTGGATGATGACTATATATTGCTTAAGTTTCATACTAAGTTGTTGTCATAATGCACAAGTTACATATGGTGAAGTTACGAATGATGCTTATGTATGTGTTGATGGTGCTGGACCCACCAATATTCAGGGGATCACCTTGGTATGAATTCCCAACTAGACCTCACACCATTTTGTGTGGGCGTCCGATCCAATATGATGGTCTGGTTGCCATTATCTTAAATATTTGCCTCAACTCTCGCTTGTCAACACAGGAGAGTGGTCTACTTTGTCTTCGAGAAGTGAGGTTCGTGTGCCTGGTGAGTGTAAGTGTTACTTGTGTCAATGGTTCTTTCACTGTAGAGGGAGAGAGGGTGAGAGTGAGCCCCAAGTCAGTTGGTAGAAGTCCCAACTTTGCTAGGAACACACAACACAACATGACATGCACAACTTCCGGTGGAATAGTCCACATAGATGTGGTAGTCACGACACACAATGGAAGATAACATGTATAACACTTAGCGGATTAGTCTGCACGAGTGCAACAATTGTTATAACAAGTTTTTACGTGAAAGGTCTATGTGATGTCTGAGAGAGTAGTCTACACGGGCAAGACATCATTAACATCATATACAACACATTTCCATTAACATATGTGTATTACAACAAGTGAATTAGTTCAAGTGTTAAACACAGGTTCAAGCAACATGAATCACAAGTGTTAAAGATTAGGGTTGGCCCGTTAGCAGGCTTCTGAATTAAGAGAAAGTTCCAAGATACATCGTTACACCATACATCACTAACCCCATGTGAGTGGTGTTAGAGCCACTGCTTACTCCTCAAATAAAAGATAGCAGACTCTCTTGGCTATGTTGGAGGAGCTGAGGTGAAAAGTCCTTTCACGTACAAATGAGAGGGTATTTATAGCCAAGGGTGAAACTGACCCTTGTGGTTGTTCGACTACCCTCATGACTGTTTGATTTCAATGACTTTTCGACTTTACATGACTCTTTGTACAACAAGTGGGTCTCTTGGACTTCCGCATTACATTACATTGTTTGACAACATGGTCCATAGTAGAAATGTGGGTGACATGACTCATGACATGGCCTGACATGATAGTGCTAGTACATTCGTGTTGTTGTTGGAGTGCATGTCGAGCTACAGTACTGTTAGGTGATGGATGTCTTCATGGTGTGTCACAAATTCACCTTCACATCGCAAGGTGCATGGAGTCTGTTAGCCTCCTGCTGCAGGTACTCACCTTTCATGATTGACATATTTACATGCCAAATATGTCATACTTTGCATGCTGCAATGTTCCATATTTGCTACAGAGGCCAAAGAAGGATGCCATGAGAGTGTGCTAGTCTAAATGCCACTGCTGTGTTCCAATTTTGATGTGCTATTCCATTTTTTAAGAATTTTCAGTTAAAGGGAGGTCCAAACAGCTTAATCTTGGTCTCCCTAGGTTTCAATTTCCTGTTGTAGAATATAGAGAATCATTATCTGTCCAAACAGGTTAATCTTGGCAGATTCTTAGACAGGTAGAGAAGCAAGGGTGCTCAACAGCTTCATCTAAGCCCCTGGATGAAATAAGTATAGATGTAGATAGGAGGATAGTAAAAGAAAAGTTGAAAAGTTGGGTTTGGTAGTTCAAGTGCACCCAAAACAAAACAAGAAAAAATGCTAGGTAAGTAGGTTGGGTAGGTAGTTTTGAGGTTGCAGAATGTTGATTTGTGATTGATTTCATGTTTTCAAATGTCATATTTATTTAGGTCACAATTATCAGGCAGTTTTCATTTGGAGGAGCTCAAGCGAGGCATAACTAACTTCCCTCTTCTTCCTTATTCCCTAAATCACTCGCTAACTTCCCCTAAAGAGGTCAAGATCTGCTTGATACCTCTCAGATTCATCATTCTTCATATTAGTAGCCTTGGTAAAGGTCTGCTTTACTCAAGGAATGTTCATACTCCTCTATAAGTCCTATTTCCCCTTTATAGCCTAAGAGTTATACACTTAGCACTTTCTTGTCACAATTCATATTAACTACTAACTCTAAATATGTAACTCCCTATCTATCTCCCCTTCCCTACTAAAACTATGTTAATAACTCCCCTATATACTTATTCCCTCCCCCTAGTTGAAATATAACCATAAATACACTTGGGAATTGCTAAGTTTATTTGAAACTCAGCAAGAACCCTCATTTCCCTCCTCAAACCATCTTCTCATGCATATCAGACCCCTCCCATGCCTTGAGATCCCTTCAAACATCAAAAAATTCTACTACCGATCATAAAACCCTCATCACTTAACTTGGGCCTTGCTCCGATTGCAAAAAGGTTCTATTGGACCCCCTCCGATGCGATATCGTAGTCGGGAGGGGAGTCGTGTATCAAAACAGTGCATAAAGTGTGCCCCCGATTTATTTGGCCGACAACGATTTTTCTGATCGGCGTATCGCTATGAC
Organism: Pinus taeda; assembly: GCA_000404065.3. Classification (NCBI taxonomy): domain Eukaryota; kingdom Viridiplantae; phylum Streptophyta; class Pinopsida; order Pinales; family Pinaceae; genus Pinus; species Pinus taeda. The sequence continues at coordinate 98,682 of APFE031677516.1, read as the reverse complement.
AAAACAAAGCATGCGTGTGCGCTGCCGATATGGTCATTGCCAATGGTCTGTTGCCGATCGCATATCGGCGATCGACGTTTCATATGAATCCACGCCATATATATATGTAGGTCCCATCCCTTATCCTTCCGTCGCCTTCTTTGTTCTGCCATCCGTCCGATTTCCCACGCCCTAGATCTATGGAGGGCGGGTCTATTCCCTTCCGAACCTGTCAATGATTAGCGTCCGAGTATGGGAGTTTTTCCCCTGCCACGTCACCCGCTGTACGGGTCCCACTGCTGATGTCATGCTGACGTCATCCGTCGAAAGAAAAGCGCGCAAAGGCGAAATCGCTGCTTAGGAAGCCCAGATTCAAAATATGCGGCAGTTTTTGATGCGTGTTTAGCGCATAGCGCTAATCGCGCATCGCTACGGGAAATAGACCGAAATGGGTAATCTTTTCTTCAGCAGTCGTTTTTTGCCTCGAAAGGGCAGAAAAAAGGCGATTTAGCATTCTAAAAGAGTATTATAAATAGAAAGAACCCAAAACTCATGTCAAAGTGTATCAGTGTTGCGGCAAAGTGTATCAGTGTTACGACAAAGTGTATCAGCGAAGATTTTCTCAGTGCTCGAAGCTGATAAAACATTAAAGAGCCCCCAGCAAGTCAAAGAAACAGTAAAAGACATTTAAAGCCTCTCAAATCACAGTTACTGTACCTCAAAGCTACTCAAGAGCAGTGGAGCAGAGACCAATGCGCAGTTATGATAAATGGCCAGCGCATAACAGCAAAGAATACATTCCTACTCATTTTGAAGCAGCTGCCCCAACACGACACTTAGATAAATATTTCATACATTTACTTCAAGATAAGATGAATTAAAGCACTCATTTCCCTCAGATCTGTTTAAGATCTGCTGTAATAAATACTCCTAGATATTTTCACTATAAGAACAGCCCTGAACAATGGAATGGTGGTTGTTGGTTGGCTGATCAAATCCAGGAGAGACTGGCACTGTATATCTGATATGTTCTATAATCAAAGACTGCTGAAAGGATTGGAGTAATGACTGTTTGCTGTGTATAAATGGTTGAAGAGTGACTGTGGAATTCTTGTGCTGCTACATGGAACAATAAGTGTTTCTTCGTTATATTTCATTATATATGTTTAAACTGCTATCATATCATTGTCTAAATAACAGGAAAAATGGATAGCCTAGACTTTGTTTAATTGCACTCTATGCTCAATTTCTGTTGTTTCTATATGTTTTCCTCTGAATTAGATATAAATGTGAATTCTTTTTGGCTCATATTTTCCCTAATTCACCCATGTATGACAGTTATCCAGGGATTCTTAAATGCCCCTAGATAGAGCTCATTCGCCTTCCTTCTGTTAAGCTGAGTGAGAGATTCTTAATTGCCTCTCATTCCTTATATTTCATTTCATCTCCTTTAGCTTGAAGGTTGTTTTATGTGTAGCTACCTTGCTCCATTTTCCTCTTGCGACTAAGAAAACGCACCAGCAGCCCTACTCCTTGACTCCATGCCCAATGGTTTGAACTTATCGCACTATGCATGCCTCTCTATTTGAAAGAATCATCCTTCCTTCAACCCAAACACAAACAAAACTCCTTGAACCCAATAACTAGCCTAAAATCATCATCAACAAAGCTAAACCATCAAGAGAGAGCCCTCTCTGTTTGCAGGTAGGCTAGAACCTGCAGTCCAAAGATTGGTTTGTGGTTACCTCGGCTGTATCCCTTCAGGAGCTTAGGGACAACCTGAGTGTTAACATAATGGCGACTCCGCTGGGGACCTCCTCAGATAATCTCACAAATCCAGTCCGAAGCTCCGCTGAGGAAGAATCTAAGCTTTAAAAAGTTTTTGTTCAGCCTTTGTTGTTAGAAAAAATCCCCATAAAACAAGCTAGAAGCTGGCTTTGAAAATCCCAATATAATCCCTAAGATCCTTAGAAAACAAGAGCAGCAAGAAGATTTTGCTGAAACCATTCCTGAAGCAGTTCAGCCAAGCTCTGTTCCAACCCCTGTCAAAGTTTTATTTCGTTCAAACCCTACTTCCCCTTGTTCATCATTTTCTTCTCCAAGTACCGTTTCCACACCTCCATTCACTGCACATACCACCACTCCTATTATCCTGGTTGTTCCAGTTCTCCCGCTTATCCCTATTGTTCCACTTATCCCTGCTAATATGGCTAATAGATATGTACCTTTACAGCTGTTTGCTAATCCCGGGGCTACGCCTCAGGATTACCAGACTAAAATAACGTATTTTGATGGCACAAGTGCCTGCACAACCCTTCAGCATACAAAGAAAATGCAGGACTACTTTGAGAGTTATGAGATTGACGATGATAGTGTGAGAATGAAGATTTTTGTCCAAAGTTTGACAGGTGATTTCAGGACCTGGTTTAGAGCACTTCCAGCCAATTCCATAGCAGACCCAAATGCCTTATACTAGTCATTTATCAACAAATGGGAGAAAAAGAAAGATCCCTTGCACATTTTATCTGAATACGACACTATCAAAAGAGGCCCTCAGGAGACCGTTTTGGACTACTATGCGCGATTTAATAATGTTTATAATGCAATGCCACAAAACTTAAGACCTCCACCTGATATTGCTTTGTACAAATTCCCTGATGGTTTTGATCCCGATATCGCTTATCAATTAAGGGAAAGAGCCCCTCAAAGCCTTGCAGAGATGCAAAATGTTGCTGTCAGTGTGGAGGCAAACCTAATTGCCAAAAGAAACAGAGCCAGAACCGAGAGAAGAACTACCTTTAAGGAAGAACCCTCAGCCTTAGATTAGAAACTAGATGCTATTATCAGTGGCATGCACAGGCTGGGAGATAGAGTGGAAAGTGTTGAGAGGAAATCATCATGGGAAGGACAACAACCTAATGCCATAAGGAACCCAAATTTCAGGAAAGCTCAAAACACAAACGCCGGTAGATCTAGCCCAGACTGTGATATAAGGCCTCCTTTCCAAGCAAACTACACATGGGCATCCACTTCTAGTGAGCCCATAGAAGAGACTCACATGAATTTGATAGATTCGAAAAATGAGCAACAGATTTTTCTCACTCAAGAAGATCAAGACTATCATGATATAAATCAATTTGAGACTAAGTCTGGAGAGTCTTTTGATTTTAAACAAGCCTATGATTCTGTTGTGTATGAGGTCCACAAACAATATAAGCTGAGAACAAGAACCATAGATATCCCGACACCTAGCAAAACAAAGGACAAAAAACAACCCAATAAGATTAAAGGCAAGGTTATCATAACAGAACCAGTTGATATTTCTGTCCCAAACCCGCACCAAGTGACTGTAGAGGACATAACAAACATACAACCTCCTATTGATCAGCCTCTACCTCCTTCTTCCTTGAAAGAAAATTTGAACAGCAATCCTAAAAATCTTCCCAAAACAGAAATACCACAAACTGTTATTCACCATAATGCAGATAATCAAAAGGAAAACACAGAAAGTATTCTTGAAAAGGAGAAATCTGCTACTGCTAACGCAAGGATTCCATTGGAAAAACCATTTAATTTAGAAGCAGAGATTGGAAAACTTAAGATATCCATCCCCCTCTCAGAACTTGCCAAGCATGATGTTTATAGGCAACAAATTCAGAGGTCACTTCAAATGCCAGAGATCAAGGATGACGTAAATATTTTAGATGATACCCTTGAGCTGTTGTTTGGTCCAGAAGTTAATGGAAAATCAACATATGGATCTGTTCCACCCTTTTATGTCAGTCTGCACATACATGACAAAATCTTGCATAATGCCATGTTTGACTCAGGTGCCTCACACAATCTTATGCCCAAAGCTGTAATGGAAAAGCTAAACCTTGATGTCACAAGATCCTACAAAGATCTGTACTCCTTTTACTCAAGTCAGGTCAAGTGTTTAGGCTTAATCAAGGACCTTTGTGTGTCTTTAGTCCAATTTCTCAACAAAACAATCCTAATGGATGCAATAGTTGCTGACATTCCAACAAAATATGTCATGCTCCTATCAAGATCATGGGGAGCAAAGCTCCAAGGATCCCTCCAACTTGACCTCTCTTATGCCACTATATTTGTCTTTGGACAACCAAAGAGACTGTATAGAGAAACACTCATGAAGTATGTGGTAAGAAGTGAGGAAAAGCCCCAAAATTTTCCAATTTACTCAATCCATTCTGATATGGATTCATTTATTCTTTTTAATGATGACACCAATCCTCCGACTAATGAGAAGCCTTTATCTTTAGAGCTAGAGACATGCATAAATGAAGAATCGGTTGCCCATACCCATGACATGGTCACAACAATCAAGGCAACCAGCAAACAAAAAGCACCTCCTCAAACAGAAATTTTAAATCTGTCCAATCCTAAAATAACTGAAACTCTTAATACAAACCAAAAGCAAGAAATTACATGGTATTTAGAGTTTGATGGTTTTGTCAACAAGTTAGGAGCAGGGGCAGGTGTATGGATTCACAATACACATGACAATCATGTAGAAGACCATGCTTACAGACTAAATTTCAGATGTACCAACAACATGGCAGAGTATGAGGCTCTCCTCTTAGGCCTAAAATTGCTCAAAGTCCTAGGAGCTACAAAAGTGTCCATTCTAGGTGACTCCGATCTAATCATACAAAAAATGAAAGGTAACTTTGTTACCAATGACAATAGAATGAGGGCCTATAGGACTGCTGCCACAGAAATACTCAATACCTTCACTAAATTCGAGCTTGCCAAGATTTCTAGAAACCATAACATACATGCACACAGCCTAGCCACTTTTGCTAGTACACGCAAGCTTCCCTTTGAGCCAAATCACCATTTTACTGCTGAGATAAAACATAGGCCCACTGTTCCTAACAATATTAAAGACTGGAAAGTATTTGAAAATGATGCCCAGATTAACAATTTCCTCACTCTTGAGGGCGAGTTTTCAAATATAAACATTGACATAGAGGCCATGAACGATTCCCAGCAACAAACAAACGAAAATCAGCAGGTGCTAACAACTGCAACAGAAAAACAAATCCTTAACCCAACTATTTTTGATAATGCAAACATAGAAGAGCTGAAACAAATGCATTTAGATGAAACAACCAAAGCAGAGGCCAAGTTCATTGATCTAAAGAATAACTTTTTTCCTGCTGGCCTCACTCCATTAGAAGACATGTTTGATGATAATGATGTGCCCAAAAAGCCAAAAATGGAGCCTTTAGATGCTGCTATAGCAGAACACAACATAGGGACAGCAGAAAAGCCCAAAATGATTAAATTGTCCAAAAATCTGCCCCCTGATCAAAAACCAAAGTATGTGGATTTGATCAAGGAGTTCCAAGATGTATTTGCTTGGGGTTATGAGGACTTGAAGTCCTATGACACCTCAGTGATTCAACATACCATCCCCTTAAAACCAAATCAAAAACCATTCAAGCAGAAACTTAGAAGAATAAACCATATGCTTCTTCCCCTCATTGAAAAGGAAGTGAAGAAAATGTTTGAAGCAGGTATCATAACACCCATCAGATTTTCTGAATGGGTATCCAATCTGGTTCCTACAAGGAAAAAATCAGGTGAGATCAGACTGTTTGTAGACCTAAGAAACTTAAATCAAGTCTCTCTAAAAGACGACTATCCTTTGCCCAAAATGGACCACATCCTGCAAAAAGTAGTGGGGTCATCTAGAATTTCCTTACTTTATGGCTTTTCAGGTTTCAATCAAATATTTGTTCACCATGACCAAGACAAGACAACCTTTACCACACCGTGGGGAACATTTAAGTATGTTAAAAGGCCTTTCGGGCTAAATAATGCTGGTGCCACCTTTCAAAGGGCAATGGATATTGCATTTTCCAAGGAAATACATGATTTCCTTGTTGTTTACCTTGATGACTTAACCCCTTTCTCTAAATCCAATCAAGAACACCTCAAACATTTAAGGCAAATCTTCATGACATGTAGGAAATATGGCATTTCCTTGAACCCCAAGAAGTCCTTGTTTGGCCTTAAGGAAGGTAAGTTGTTAGGCCACATCATTTCAAAAGACGGTATTAGAATTGATTTGGAAAGGATCCAAGCCATCCTCCAAATTCCTAACCCAAGAAACATAAAAGAGTTGCAAGCATTCCTTGGAAAGATCAATTTCCTAAGGAGGTTTATCCCAAATTTAGCCGAACTGATAAGACTGTTAAGCAACATGTTAAAAAAGGATGCCAAGCTAAGATGGTCTCTTGAAACCAAGCAGGCTTTTGAGAGCATCAAAACTGCCTTGACTCAAACGCCTGTCCTCACAAGTCCGCAATTTGAAAAAGATTTTATCATTTTTTCTTTTGCATCTGAGAACACCATAGCTCCTGTCCTTTTGCAAAAAGATGATCAAGGAAATGAAAAGCCAATTGCATTTTTCAGCCTAGCCTTAAGAGATGTGCCCTTGAAGTATCAAATTATGGAAAAGCAGGCCTATGCCCTTGTCAAGGCTATAAAAGACTTCAGAGTTTATATTTTATATTCACATGTGATTGCCTATGTCCCAAACTCTGTTGTAAAAGACATATTAACTCAAGAGGGGCTGGAAGGCAAAAGAGGCAAGTGGATTGCCAGCATACTTGAATATGACATTAAGATAAAACCCACGAAGCTGATAAAGGGACAAGGTTTAGCCAAACTAATATCCGAAACGAATCTTCAAGCCTTAGACATCTACCAACTGGACAAAGAATGGGAGCTGGCGACTCCACAGATCAGTCAAACCTTTTTACAATCCCCATGGTATGCTGATATTTGCTTTGTATTGTTAAACCTCTGTGCTCCCCCAGGATTGTCCAAAACCAAAAAAAGATTTTTAAAGATGAAAGCATCAAAGTTTTGTGTCTTAGATGGTGCCCTGTTTTGGAAGAATCATGAAGGTATTTTGCTTAATTGCTTAACTTTGGATGAAACTGACAGAATCCTCAATGAATTTCATGCAGGAGATTGTGGAGGGCACTTATATTGGAAATCAACAGCCAATAAAATCCTAAGGGCTGGGTTTTATTGGCCTTCCCTGTTTGATGATGTTAAAAAAATTGTAATGTCTTGCCATAAATGTCAAATCTTTGAAGGGAAAAGAAAATTGATGCCTCTGCCCCTTAAGCCCATCTCAACCGAAAAGCCTTTTCAACAATGGGGTCTTGACTTCATAGGTGAAATCCATCCCTCCTCTTCAGGCCAGCACAAGTGGATTTTAACAGCCACTGATTATTTCACCAAATGGATTGAAGCCATCCCATGTAGGCAAGCCAATGACTCCACTATTATCCAGTTCCTTGAGGGAAATATCCTTTCCATATTTGGCTGCCCTGAGAAGATCATCACTGACAACGCTATTGCCTTCAAATCCAAGAAGATGATGAACTTCTGCCATAAATTTCACATTACCTTGGGCCATTATACAGCCTACTACCCTCAAGGTAATGGCTTGGTCGAATCATCCAACAAAAGCCTCATCAATATCATAAAGAAAGTGCTGGAGGAAAACAAAAAGAACTGGCATAGAAAGCTCGCAAATTCCCTATGGGCAGACAGACTTTCAACCAAGAGATCCATTGGGATGAGCCCTTATGAGCTAGTATATGGCATGGAAGCTAGATTTCCTTCATCTTTGGGCATTCCGACTATCAAACTGTTACAGGAGATTCATGCTGAACCAAATGACATTCAAAGAAGAATTAATCAGACCATTCATCTTCAGCAAACCAGAGAGCAGGTGTATAACAGAGCTCAAATTTTGCAAGAAAAACTCAAAAAGACGTTTGATAAGAAAGCTAAGTCTGAGGACTTCTGTGTTGGCAGCATTATCATGATCCCTTTCATTGAAGAATAACCCAGCAGTATCATGTCTGTACATAAATGTTTGTATATATCATTACTTTGTGTTATGTTTGTGTAAGAGTCCAGATGATAGAGCACGCAAAAGAAAGCAGGTAGTGCTACACAGTCCACAAGCAATTTAGTTGAGGGAAAGTGTTGTTCTCATTCCAAAGTTCCAACTATCCAATAGTCAACAATAAGAAATTTCAATCTACAACAACAATAGAAGATCAAGGCAGTTTGACCTGCTGTTCTTGGCCTTTCACAAGGGAAATCCATCCCCAAGTGGAGCCACTGTTAGCCTCCTGCTACAACAGGTACTCATCTTTCATGATTGACATTTTTACATGCCAAATATGTCATACTTTGCATGCTGCAATGTTCCATATTTGCTACAGAGGCCAAAGAAGGATGCCATGAGAGTGTGCTAGTCTAAATGCCATTGCCGTGTTCCAATTTTGATGTGCTATTCCATTTTTGAAGAATTTTCAGTTAAAGGGAGGTCCAAACAACTTAATCTTGGTCTCCCTAGGTTTCAATTTCCTGTTGTAAAATATAGAGAATCATTATCTGTCCAAACAGCTTAATCTTGGCAGATTCTTAGACAGGTAGAGAAGCAAGGGTGCTCAACAGCTTAATCTGGGCCCCTGGATGAAATAAGTATAGATATAGATAGGAGGACAGTAAAAGAAAAGTTGAAAAGCTGGGTTTGCTAGTTCAAGTGCACCCAAACCAAAAGAAGAAAAAATGTTAGGTAAGTAGGCTGGGTAGGTAGTTTTGAGGTTGCAGAATGTTGATTTGTGATCGATTTCATGTTTTCAAATGTCATATTTATTTAGGTCGCAATTATCAGGCAGTTTTCATTTGGAGGAGCTCAAGCGAGGCATAACTAACTTCCCCTAAAGAGGTCAAGATCTGCTTGATACCTCTCAGATTAATCATTCTTCATATTAGTAGCCTTGGTAAAGGTCTGCTTTACTCAAGGAATGTTCATACTCCTCTATAAGTCCTATTTCCCCTTTATAGCCTAAGAGTTATACACTTAGCGCTTTCTTGTCACAATTCATATTAACTACTAACTCTAAATATGTAAGTCCCTATCTATCTCCCCTTCCCTACTAAAACTATGTTAATAACTCCCCTATATACTTATCCCCTCCCCCTGGTTGAAATATAACCATAAGTACACTTGGGAATTGCTAAGTTTATCTGAAACTCAGCAAGAACCCTCATTTCCCCCCTCAAACCATCTTCTCATGCATATCGGACCCCTCCCATGCCTTGAGATCCCTTCAAACATCAAAAAATTCTGCTACCGATCATAAAACCCTCATCACTTACCTTGGGCCTTGCTCCGATTGCAAAAAGGTTCTATTGGACCCCCTCCGATGCGATATCGCAGTCGGGAGGGGAGTCGTGTATCAAAACAGCGCATAAAGTGTGCCCCCGATTGATTTGGCTGACAGTGATTTCGCCGATCGGCGTATCGCTATGACAAAACAAAGCATGCATGCGCGCTACCAATATGGTCATCGCCGATGGTCTGTTGCCAATTGCATATCGGCGATCAGCATTTCATATGAATCCACGCCATATATATATGTAGGCCCCATCCCTTATCCTTTCGCCGCCTTCTCTGTTCTGCCATCTGTCTGATTACCCGCGCCCTAGATCTACGGAGGGCGGGTCTGTTCCCTTCCGAAGCTGTCGATGATTAGCGTCTGGGTATGGGAGTTTTTCCCCTGCCACGTCACCCGCCATACGAGTCCCACCGCTGACATCATGCTGACGTCATCCGCCGAAAGAAAAGCGCACAAAGGCGAAATTGCTGCTTAGGAAGCCCGGATTCAAAATCTGTGGCAGTTTTCGATGCGCGATTAGCGCGTAGCGCTAATCAAGCACCCCTATGGGAAATAGGCCGAAATGGGGAATCTTTTCTTCAGCAGTCGTTTTTTGCCTCGAAAGGGAAGAAAAAGGGTGATTTAGCATTCTAAAAGAGTATCAGAAACAGAAAGAAGCCAAAACTCATGTCAAAGTGTATCAGTGTTGTGGCAAAGTGTATCAGCGAAGATTTTCTTAGTGCTCGAAGATGATAAAACATTAAAGAGCCTCCAGCAAGTCAAAGAAACAGTAAAAGACATTTAAAGCCTCTCAAATCACAGTTACTGCACCTCAAAGCTACTCAAGAGCAGTGGAGCAGAGACCAATGCGCAGTTATGATAAATGGCCAGTGCATAATAGCAAAGAATACATTCCTACTCATTTTGAAGCAGCTGCCCCAACACGGCACTTAGATAAATATTTCATACATTTACTTCAAGATAAGATGAATTAAAGCACTCATTTCCCTCAGATCTGTTTAAGATCTGTTGTAATAAATACTCCTAGATATTTTCACTATAAGGACAGCCCTGAACAATGGAATGGTGGTTGTTAGTTGGCTGATCCGATCCAGGAGAGACTGGCACTGTATACCTGATATGTTCTATAATCAAAGACTGCTGAAAGGATTGGAGTAATGACTGTTTGCTGCGTATAAATGGTTGAAGAGTGACTGTGGAATTCTTGTGCTGCTACATGGAACAATAAGTGTTTCTTCGTTATATTTCATTATATATGTTTAAACTGCTATCATATCATTGTCTAAATAACAGGAAAAATGGATAGCCTAGACTTTGCTTAATTGCACTCTATGCTCAATTTATGTTGTTTCTATATGTTTTTCTCTGAATTAGATATAAATGTGAATTCCTTTTGGCTCATATTTTCCCTAATTCACCCATGTATGACAATTATCCAGGGATTCTTAACTGCCCCTAGATAGAGCTCATTTGCCTTCCTTCTGTTAAGCTGAGTGAGAGATTCTTAATTGCCTCTCATTCCTTATATTTCATTTCATCTCCTTTAGCTTGAAGGTTGTTTTATGTGTAGCTACCTTGCTCCATTATCCTCTTGTGACCAAGAAAACGCACCAGCAGTCCTACTCCTTGACTCCATGCCCAATGTTTTAAACTTATCACACTATGCATGCCTCTCTGTTTGAAAGAATCATCCTTCCTTCCACCCAAACATAAACAAAACTCCTTGAACCCAATAACTAGCCTAAAATAATCATCAACAAAGCTAAATCATCAAGAGAGAGCCTTCTCTGATTGCAGGTGGGCTAGAACCTGCAGTCCAAAGATTGGTTTGTGGTTACCTCGGCCGTATCCCTTCAGGAGCTTAGGGACAACTTGAGTGTTAACAGAGTCTTCGACGGTCATTGGTTTGCTTGATGTTGCTCCTTTCTTGTATGTTGGAAGGCTTGACAGGTTTGTTTGTTCGTGAAAGGTGCATGTTCATCCATTCGTCTGTCCATGAGCACATCTTGCATGTTTGCTCGTCCGTCCGTCCGTGAACACATCTGTGCATGATCATTAGTTTACGAGCACATCCCTTCACATGCATCATTTGTTCATCCATCGGTGAACCTGTCCTTCTACATGTGCTCCCTTCGTTCATCCAATTCGTCGTCGTGCCATGTTTGTTGGTGTACCTATACCTGCAGTCACTCATGACAAGACGACATCAAATCTAAAAACCTCCTAGTCTATCATGACACATGATTAATTCAGATGCAGGTGATCGGGAGAGGTAGAAAGTTTATGAGGCAGGATAATGGGTCCAGGCTCTGCTGATGAAAACTGCGCAAGATTCACTAGGTGATGAAGATGGGCAATCCAAGTCGACAGTGACTGTCCGTGCGGTCTGGCTCGACTGGAAGGAAAAATTGCGCAAATTTTGGGAGGGACAGTCCAGGTTGCAGGAAGGCAAGAAAATCTGGGCATTTTCTGGAATGAGTGGGCAGTAGGGGCTTGACAGCAAAATTTGTGCAATTTTATGGAGGTATAGGTCGGGCTGCATGGAGGATCAACAGGTAGAAATTGTGCAGTTTTTTAGAGAAACTGGCTGGGAGCCTGGCAGCCAAAAATGCACAATTCCTGGAGGGAACTGGCAGCTGGCTATTGGGTCACTGGAAGCAGAAACTGCACAATTCCTAAGGGGAATAGGCAGTCAACTACTAGGAGTTTAGCAGCAGAAACTGCACAATTCCTGGAGGGAACCGTTAGTCTGTTGTTGGGAGCTGCTGGAGAGAGAAATTTCATTGATGTTGGGAGGTCGGCTTGCTGATCATCTCTGCGTAATTTCTAAGCTGAGATGCTAAGTAGTAGAGGGGCTGCTCATGAAAACTACACAATTTTTTGGATGAGAATCTGGCCGATTGTTGGAAGGATTGGCTGGAAAAACTACGCAATTTTCTGCGGGAGACAGGGATAGGCACTAGGTGTATGTCTGCCCTGTCTGCACAATTTCCTCAGTCAACAAAGCGGGCAATGTCAGCAACCTCTATGCAATTTTTTAGGGGAGCCAGTCCCCATTGGTTGCCAGGTCCAAATCTCCGGGTGGCCAGCATGAAGGTTGATTGAATTGCTTGCTGGCAGCGCAGCTTGAAAATACTTGCTTGGTTCTTCTCCATTGTTCTGGGTGACATTCGATCGAGTCGATGGTGGGGTGATGGTCCAGCAGTGAGAGGGAAGTCCGCTCGTTAGAACTTCATAAAAATGACTAAGTGTGTGATCGAGTGAAAGATGAAAATGTGATCTTACAAACTCACACCAACATGACTTGATGACGAGACGAATCACACCAACCAAACAAACATGTTCAACATGATTGACTGACGGTGCAAGCGACAAGTGTGACACTCGTGACTAATCGTTTATCGACCATGACGATGCTTGTGCAACAGTGGATGTGACTCCGTGTGTGAGTGCGATAGATGCTTTCATAGTGAACACAACAAGTACACACGAAGCGAGGACTTTGGGCATAACCAGAACATGATCACAAGCATGGCTTTGACATCAACATGCAAGACTTGGTGAAATGAACAAGCAAGGCGAATGCTAAGACTCACACGAGTTCATGGAGTGAACTTGAGTGTGTGCAGTCATAAAGTGAAAATCTCAAGCGAGGCTCCGAAATTGGGTGCAGGCCAAAATTTTGGATGGTGGTTGTTGCCGCTACAACACTTGGTGACACACTAGTAGAATTCCAACTTCTCTGTTTTGGTTCAATGACAACATAGGGCCTTGGTATTTTGGGAGTATTGAATCTCTGTGTGGGTTACTTTGACTTTCTCATTCACCCCATGGACATACATGATTCACCTTTTTCCAACTTAGCTAAACACAATCAAAATTTTAGCTTGATCACAATGTTTCGAATTCGTGAAGGGTAGTTTAGCTTGCGAGTTGAAGATTTTCATAGTATAAGTTTTCATCTCTATTGTTGCTCTGCTACTAGCAGGCCTAGGTAGTACCCCGACGGAGTCACACAGGAACACACGCATTGCTCCACTTCCAGCGAGCCTGGTGAGTACCTCGGTGGAGTTGCATGCTTCACCTCTCTACGCAGGAAGCATTTCTCTTCTTTTGCCTTTGTATTTTTCAAGAGGACTGTGCATAGGCACATATTTATTTTTGGGGCGGAAGAGGGATATTGACTTATTGAGAGCATGATAGTTTCTTCCTTCAAAGAAGCATGTAAGACCTCTGACATAGGTTTGCTCGTTTATATTTTCGCCTTCTCTATTTCTGTTAGTTGGATGAGCTTGAACACACAGAGCAGAAGGCTAAGTGTAGGCATGAGGCTTCCTATTTATTTGGGGTAGCATCGGATGTGATCTAGCCATGAAAATTGGTGGAGAGGCTAAATCACATAAGATGTCCAAGACCCAGAAATGGGTTGGGAAGATTCTAACCAGTTTGGGAGATATTAAAATAATTAATATTTTTAATGGAGTTTCTAAGTCTAAACTTAGGAAAAATAAAATATTAATGGGTATTAATATAAAACTAGGTTAGAAGGTTCCAAAAGTCATGGATCAAGCCAAATCTAATCTTAGTCATTGATTAGAGATTTCTTCTCAGCCATTGAAGGACCAACAAGAAAAGTATAAGAAGAGGCTTGAGCGTCAGTTGGAGAACACACCAGAGTGATCACTCATTCATTTTGCTAGAGCAGGGTTGCTAAGCAAAGTTGAATCATTGATCAACAGTGAGGGGCAATGAGTATGAGGTAGATAGGTAGGGAAAATAATGGGAGATGAACACAAAAGCGGATAGAGCCAGAGCAACAGTCAGTTCAAGCTACACAAAGCCCAGCAGAGTCAGCGCAGAGCCTAGGGAGACTGCGTCATCCATGCAGAGGGCAAAGGGAGTGACGTAGAGGGTCCCAGAGGCTACGCAGTGCCTCAGAGGGATGACACGAAGAGTCCTGGGGCTAACGCAGGTCAATAGGAGGCTAATGCAGAGGCCAGAAGGGCAAGCGCTAAGCTTTAGTTGTGCCGTAGAGGATTTCGTGGGACAGGTTTTCTGAATCCCTATTTCTAGATATAGAGTTACTTCTGTTGTGTATTTTTCTTTGTCGGGTGAGCTAGTTTAGGCACCCAGTTGTACTCTGATAAACTACATAATAATATAACCCTATGAATAGGTGCACTGGTTTTCCCGCATCATATTTTTCCGAGGGACATTGGTCCAAAAATAACGGTTTCACTTGTGTGCTGGTTTTCTTTCAGTTGATGATATGTAGATGTTGATAATGTACTTGTGTTTATTTTCAGTATTTACATGGTAAATAACTTGTTAAGTAATTAAACAAGTAGGAAGAAATAAAATAGATAGTACATAAAGAATTTCTAACGGGTTAAACTTAGAAATTCCAACATGGTATCAAAGCATGGTTGCAGATCACAGGAAAAATGAAGGCATTAGTCGAGCAGAGCATTTTCAACAAATTCAGTTGTCCCAAGTGACAGAGTTGATCCTGGGAGAAGGTGACAGAGGAAGGAGTGATGCAAAGTGACTATGTCATCATTCTGGGCCAGATAAATGCAACGCAGAGGCTAAGGGAGGCAGAATTAGGCTCACACAGAGGCTACGAGGATTGACGCAGTTGGCCGGGGGAGCTGATTTACCGGTGCCGGGATTGCGTAGAGCCAAGTGGCTCAATCTTTTAGTTTCTAGGGCATAGGAGGTTGTGGGTAGTTTGCAAAGCGAAGATGGTGGGGTACTGTGGTCAAAACAATACCTAATAGGGCAAGACCACGGTAGAGGGAGTTGCTGCAGAGACAGATTTCTAGCCAAGGGATCTGGATCAGTGGTGCAGCTACACAAACGATCGGAGTGGGGCAACTTGACGTTGGTAAAGGGATTTACAGAAGGGAAATCGAGACTCAGAGGGAGTCGAACCAAGAACTTCCAGATGGGAAGTTGAGAGACTCAACAAGAGTCGAACAGAGGACTTCTAGGAGGGAAGTAGAGAGACTCAGAGGAGTCGAAAGAAGAGCAACGAGATGGTCGTGAATGGGCTAAGAGATCAGGATAAGCTGGATGGAGCATCCAACTTTGTGGTCTGGAAGCTAATGAAAGATACAAGGAGGCAATGATGAAGGCTAAGTGCGTCATCCTTGATGGGGTCAAGGATCATGTGGTACTACATATTGCCTAGAAGAAAACGACAAAGGAGACATGGGATGCCTTGAAAACATTATACCAGTATACTTCTGTGTAGAGGAATATGCTCCTGGAGAATCAACTAAGGGTAGTCCAGATGCAGAAGGGAGAGTAGATAAATTTCTTCCTCGGTCGCTTGAACGAGATCTGTGACTAGCTAACTTCCATAGGGGCCATGTCAGATGAGGAATTGATGGTGAGGACTGCACAGAACACAGTTTCCGAGGATTGGGAGGTATTTGTCTAGAGCATACTGGGCAAGATGAGTCTTCCAGATTGGGAATAACTGTGGGTAGCTCTTCGCCAAGAAGAGATCAAATGACTGACCAAGGCGGGGAGTAGCGAAAAAGGGGTCAGAATCAAGAAGGAGGAAGAAGAGGATGTGGCTCTAACATTTGTGGGAAAGCAGGAGAAGAGGAAGAAGAAGGACCTCTCCAAGGTCAAGTGCTTCCATTATGGGGAACTGGGTCATTTTGTGAACCAATTTCCTAGGAAGAAGAGTAAGGGAGAGGCTTCGGACTCGAAGGTAGTGCCAACGAAGGTAGAGAAAGAAGTCGAGGAGGATGATGATTGTGCCATGAGTACTCATGTGCCACTTGAGAAGAAGTGGGGAGACATCGAGCTGTAGTCAGGAGGACTACAGGCGATGAGGGGCAGGATCCTTGAGGTACCCAACCTCTTGGATTTTACCTTGCTACAGGAGCCCTGAAGAGGAGTAACAAGACTGGCAGATATCGGTAGAGACAGATGCGGATGGAGCAGAAGAGAGTGCTACAATGTAGGAGTCTCGGGACAATGCGAGGCTAGCAGGTTACAATAGTACAAGAGGCACGAGAGTGTTGCACCAGTGCAGGATGGCACAGAGAGGTGTGCAATGGTGCGAGATGCAGGGAGTTGTTGCAGCAACACAGAGGTCAGTAGAGGGAGCACTTGTTAGCGGCAGAGGGAGCTTCAGCATCGGGAGTGTTTCTAGCCTAACAAGGATGTCAGAAGTTGGGTGGATCAGTTACTTACTTCTCAGTGACTGAGTTGCAGTTTCGTAGCACGATGCAACATGATGAGGGGGGATGTAGTGCAGATGCAGTGCTAGGAGGATGAACCAACAACAACACGGATGCAGAGGGAGTTGTCGTACGGATGCAATAGTGGTAGCGACAGAGCCATGGGTAGTACTATAGGATGTAGCAGTGCAAAGGATGTTGGGCGGTGAGGCCTAGCATTAACATAGGTACCGGTGTCGGATAATCAGAGTGATGCTCAGTGAGGAGTATTGCTAGAGTACAGTCCTTGCTAAGAGGAAGTGTTGATTTGGGGTAGAATTGGATGTTCTCTAGCCATGAAAATTGGTGGAGAGGCTAAAGCACATGAGATCTCTGAGACCCAGAAATGGTTTGGGAATATTCTAACCGGTTTGGGAGATATTACAATAATTAATATTTTTAATGGTGTTCCTAAGTCTAAACTTAGGAAAAATAAAATATTAATGGGTATTAATATAAAACTGGGTTAGAAGATTCCAAAAGTCATGGATCAAGCCAAACCTAATCTTAGCCATTGATTATAGATTTAATCTTGGCCGTTGAAGGACGAACGAGAAAAGTATAAGAAGAGGCTTAAGGGTCAGTTGGAGAACACACTAGAGTGATCAATCATTCATTTTGCTAAAGCATGGTTTCTAAGCAAAGTTGAATCAGTGATCAGCAGTGGGGAGCAGTGAGTACAAGGAAGAGAGGCAGTTACAATACTAGGAGACTAGCCCAGAAGTGGAGAGAGCCAGAGCAACAGTCAGTTTAGGCTACGAAGAGACCAGTAGAGGCAACACAGAGCCCAGAGAGACTGCGTCATCCACACAGAGGGCAGAGGGAGTGACGCAGAGGCTCCCAGAGGTTACGTAGTGCCTCAAAGGGATGGCACAGAGAGTCTTGGGGCTGATGCAGGTCAGCAAGAAGCTAAAATAGAGGCCAGAAGGGCCAGCGCTGAGCTTCAACTATGCCAGAGAGGGTTTCGTGGGACAGGTTTTCTGAATACCTGTTTCCAGATATAGAGGTATTGTTGCCATGTATTTTTCTCTGTCGGGTGAGTTAGTTTAGTGACCCAATTGTACTCTGATAAACTGCATAATAATATAACCCTTTGAATAGTTGCACCAGTTTTTCCGGGGACATTGATCCAAAATAACGGTGTCACTTGTGTGCTTGTTCTCTTTCAGTTGATGATCTGTAGATGTTGATACTGTACTTGTGTTTATTTTTAGTATTTACATGGTAAATAACTTGCTAAGTAATTAAACAAGTAGGAAGAAATAAACCAGATAGTACATGAAGAATTTCTAACGGGTTAAACTTAGAAATTCCAACACTTCCTAGTGTGGACACAAGCTTGTGGTTGGACCAAAACTTCCCTTGCAGATGACTCGTATTTTTCGTCAGGACTTCATCGGCCGAAGGTTGTAACCAAGCACAAAGAAGACAAACACAAGATTGGCCAAGTGTTGCAGTGTCACAAGTCTCTCATATTTCAGCCACATTCTCTATTCAAAAGCCAGAGCGTAGTAGTTGGCAGCACTTATTTCTGGAAACAAAAATAGTAATATTAAGCAAACAAAATGAATGTAATCAAAAATAGAAATCAGAACAAGCAAAATGAAAACAAAGATATTAAACAAATTAAACAAGATGAAAACAACAAGTAACAAGAAGGCTATGTACATGGCACGGGGCGCGGCTTGACCTACTGGAAGTAATGCTTGAGATCTTAGCCATTGACAGGAAGGTTATCAACCCTCCCGTCAACTAAGCGCATACGACATGTGTGTGTGCCAAGTTTCTCATGAACCAGTGTAAGTCCACAGGGCTCCGCTACCGAAACTTGGTGGTATTATAAAAGACCTTTAAGTGAATATGACACCACTGCATCAGATACTGCGTGCAACATAGGCTCAGATGATGACACGGGGTAGTTGTTTTTATTCCGGGAGCGGTTAAAGATATTGAAATCAATGCATAAGTGGATTTCCTCGGATTTCTTACATGCATGATTTAAATTTGTAACCCAAATATGATAACGAACTTTGCAAGAAATCCAATCATCCAAAATCTTAGTCAACTTTTCCTGTATAAGGAGTTCAACTGACATATTTGTTTTACCTAGCCTTTATTGCAATGGCTTGTCTCCTCCTTTACCTGGAATCCCATGTTGGATTGCTCATGTGTAGTGTGTACCCAGGTCATCATTTGCCCATGTAGACACATATTGGTATTGTTTGATCAAGTGTTCAAAGACTTGTCACTGTTGTGGTGTGCAGTTTGTACTGAGACTGCCTATCTTTGGATCGTGATTGGTTCCTAGGTTGCTATGTTCGTTCAGAGTGGTGGACCCGTGGGTTCTGCTGTCTCTTGGTCCTCGACAGAAGTTCTGCAAATCATAAGGTTTGTTGAGGGAAATCACACCCTTGGGGTTGAGGTTGGCTTTCTTTCCCTTAGTTGTAGTTTTCAGGGGTTGCTCGTGCTTAACTTCATCAGTTGTTATGTCCTTGAAAGCATCAATACTATCCGCGGGGTGTAGTATCACTTTGAGTGCATCCACATTGAGGTTGATGGTCCTTTGTAAGCTCAACATGAGTGCTTCATACTAAAAAAATGTTGTTTGTGCACTCAAACTTCAAATAGCTTTAAATCATGAATTTTCTGTTATTTTGGGTGACTGAGATAGACCCGGTCCTTGTGCTGAAATGTGTCTTTGATTCATCAAAATCCATGGCCCACAGCTTATCTGTACACTAATCATTTGGCATGCTAGTACTGGTGTTGCTACTATTGCTCCTGCCATTGTTATTATTGGTACAATGCACTCTACATGTTTCATTACCATCAGTTGGGCAAGGAAGGAGTCCCAACTATGTGTTTAGTGGGGTTGGAGCTGGTCGGGTTGGATAACACTCCAATGTTGTTTTTAGGAGACAATCTCCAAACATGATTTTTACAAAGGCCAATAGTTCGTTCTTGCAGTTAAGGGGAGTGACATTGTTCTTCATATACCTCTCAGACACTACCCAGATTTGGTTGCATTTTCGATTGTATGAAAGCCACATGTGTGACCAATTTGTAGCAAAATATCCGTCTAGCTTGCTAGACCAGTCTCTGTTGAGTAATAGACTGTATGCTTCCGGTATGTCCACAACAACTATGTTGATGCATTGGTGGACTCATCTGTCATGAGATAGTCGGATGATCACGTCTTGTAGTTCACCAATGGCTGGTACCGATGTTCGATCAAGTTGGATGATCTGTGCAGATGTCTCACTCCATTGTGCATTGATATTTTTCGCAATGGAGAGTGGCATGACATTGGCTGTCACGCGAGAATCAACCAAGCAATTATGAACATTGAAGTTAAAAATTTCAAATGATAGTAGGAATGGAGGGAAACCTGAGTTTGCTTCTTCCATATGGAGTGCGTTGAGCACAGTAGAAAGTGATATGAGAGGTGTGCTTTCTCCCTTACTAGTAGACGTTGCATTGTCCGTTGTTGTCTGTCCCAATGTGCATAGCAGGATGTCTCGCTGACTCTGGATCTTAGCTAACTCGAACAAACTGATGTTCGCTCGATTTTTCTTCATGTCATCTACAATGTTGTAGTCTAGAGGTGGAATAATCATCGAGGCATCTAGGGAAAGACTGATGTTCGCGTTGTCTGGCAGAGTGTTCTGCAGTTTGTTGCTCATGGAGGTACTCTTGCCCGCCATTGTCTTCCCAAACTTGTTTTGTGTTTTCTGTTTTGGGGCGGTCGGTGGATCAATCTTCCTCTCAATAGTCTTATCTTTTCTTGTACTTCCCCAAGTGTAAGGGGAGTCCCTTTACTCCTAAAATTGTAATGGTCATTTTGTCTTGGGGGCTGCTTCTCGATGTTTGTCATCAACATGGCTTGCAAGCACTGATATGCATTCACCACATGCCCATAACTTGATGCTTCATCAGGTGCAATACCTTTGTCATTATCTTTGTCATCCGGCTGCTCTTGCATGCTGCTCTCTGCATCGAACGTATGACTGTATACCGAGTTTGCAACTCGCTTCCAGTCTGAACAGAAGTTCTCGGGGTGATGTTCTTCATGGAACGAACAAAACTCAAGGTTTTCCCACTGATCGATATTGAACACAGAGCTCTGCGCATTTTTTTGAGCAGACCAATTGCTACCTGATGATTTGCTTCTCTGTCTCTTTTTAGGCAAATGGATGCTTGCAAATGTGTTTGTTTTCGGTTGTTTAAGCTCAGACACTTTCGTTATTAAGTTCTTGACGAGGCGAGTGAGGGTTTCAATATCATCTGCTTCCTTGTCTCTACCCTTGCTCGCCATTGCTTGGGACTTCCTGCTCACATCTCTAGAGTCCTTTGTTGGTTCATCATCCTTGATGACTCCAATCGCGTGCAGGTATTTTTCGAAAACAATAGCCTCTTCATAGTTTTCCAAGAGTGTTGGTTTCTCATCTCACATGATGAACTGCACAATGCTGGTCGGAAGTGCGGATGTGTAGTAATCAACAGTGATGGAGTCATGAGGTTTGATCTCCACCGCAAATTTGTTCAATATGCGTGTAAACCTCTAGTTGAAGTATTTTAGCTTTTCTTTCCCCTCCATCTTCAGGCCACCCAATTATTTCAATAGCATAGCTGGGGTCTTGTCATCAACAAATTTTTCAAGGAACATGCGTTTGAATGCACCCTGGTTCTGTATGGAGTTTGGTGGAAGGCTGTGATACCATGCAGTTGCACGACCATCCAAGGTGCATGGGAAAAATATACAAGCTATGTCGTCATGCCGTACCTCAAGGGTCTGCATCTGCAGGTAGGAATTCCAAATGATCTTCTTCCTTCACCATGCTGTTAGGGTTGAACTTGATGTTCATTCTCTCCGTTCACTTCAGCATCTTGTGCAAAAGAACCGAGAAATCCAATGGTCCTCGAGTCATCCATTCCATTTGGGTCAGCCATCTCTTCTTCTTCTTCTTCCTCCTCCTCTCTTTCAAAATTTGACAGTTTTGGCTCTGAGTCCATTGGTTCGTCTCTGCCTCCGCCTCCTTTGCTGCCTCCCCCTCCGCCTCCTATACCAGAGTCTAATCCCAAGATCAAAAGGGTGTCTTGTTCGCGTTGCAAGAAGACTGGAGGTTCCTCTCCGTCTTGAATAGCTTCTATCAGACCTTCAAGTGTGCCAAGGACTGCTTCTTCCACTGATGATAAAACAACCCCTATATGAGTGGTTTTTGGCTTTCTTAATGCATATGGAAGATGTTGTATGTCTGGGATCAGTCTGACTGCTTTTGCGAACTGTCGAGTGATGGGACAATGGAGCGAAGGTGGTGATATGGAATTTTGTATTCAGTCCTGGGAGGTGAGGAGTAACCAACTACAGAGTCGCATGTAGGTGAGAGGGAGTGTGAGTTATTGTCTTGACTAGTTGATGAATGAGTGTGAGAGGACATTTATCCATATACAACTAGATGCCCTCCTTCTAGCACCAAAAATGTTGATGGTGCTAGACCCACCAATATTCAGGGGATCACCTGGGTATGAAGTCCCAACTAGACCTCGCACCATTTGGTTTGGAAGTCCCATCTGGTATGATGGCCCGGTTGCAGATTTTCCTCAACTCTTACTTGTCAGCATAGGAGAGTGGTTTGCTTTATCTTCGAGAAGTGAGGTTCGCGTGCCTAGTGAGTGTAAGTATTAATTGTGTCAATGGTTCTTTCACGGTAGAGGGAGAGAGGGTGAGAGTGAGGACCAAGTAGGTTGGGAGAAGTCCAAAATCTGCTAGGAACACACAACATAGCAAGACATGTACAACTTCCGGCTGAACAATCCACATAGATGCGACAGTCACGACACGTTAGGGAAGATAACCCGTATAACACTCAGTGGATTAGTCCGCACAAGTGCAGCAGTTGTTATAGCAAGTTTTACGTGAAAGTTATGTTTGATGTCCGGGAGAGTAGTCTACACGGGCAAGACAACATTAACAACATATACAACACATTTCCATTAACATATGTGTATTACAACAAGTGAATTAGTTCAAGTGTTAAACACAAGTTCAAGCAACATGCATCACAAGTGTTAAAGATTAGTCTTACAACAGATACAATACATGTGTGAAAATGTGTTGGCCTGTTAGTAGGCTTCTGAATTAAGCGAAAGTTCCAAGACACATTGTTACACCATACATCACTAACCCCATGGGGCGTTGGAGCCACTACTTACCCCTCAAAGAAAAGATAATAGACTCTCTTGGCTATGTGGGAGGAGCTGAGGTGAAAAGTCCTTCCATGTACAAATGAGAGGGTATTTATAGCCAAGGGTGAAACTGGCCCTTGTGGCTTTTCGACTACCCTCATGATTGTTTGACTTAAATGACTTTTCGACTTTACATGACACTTTTTACAGCAAGTGGGTCTCTTGGACTTCCTCGTTACATTACATTGTTTGAGAACATGGCCCATAGTAGAGATGTGGGTGACATGACTCATGACATGACCCAACATGACAGTGCTAGTACATTCGTGTTGCTGCTTGAGTGCATGTCAAGCTGCTGGGTGACGGATGTCTTCATGGTGTGTCACAACTTCACCTTCGCATGGTAAGGTGCGCAAAGACTTTGATGTTTGTTGGTTCGCTTGATGCTTCTTTGGCACATTTCTCCTTGCTTGTATGTTGGAAGGCTTGACAGCTTCGTCTCTTTGCGAAAGGTGCATGTTCATCCATTCGTCCATCCGTGAGCACATCTTGCATGTTTGCTTTTTCATTCCGTCTGTGAACAAATCTTTGCATGATCATCCATTTGCGAGCACATCTCTTTACATGCATCGTTCGATCGTCCGTTGGTGAACCTATCCTTCTCCATGTGCTCCCTTCGTTTATCCCATTCGTCGTGATGCCACGTTTGTTGGTGTACCTGTACCTGCAGTCACTCATGACGAGATGACATAAAATCTAAAAACCTCCTAGTCTATCATGACACATGACTATTTCAGATGCAGGTGACTGGGAGAGGTAGCAAGGTTGCGAGGCGGGATGATGGCTTCGGGCTTTGTTGATGAAAACCATGCAAGAGTCATTAGGTGATGGAGATGGGCAATCCAAGTCAACAGTGATTGCTCGCGAGGTTTGGCTCCGCTAGAAGGAAAAACTGCGCAAATTTTAGGAGGGAAAGTCTGAGCTGTAGGAAGGCGAGGTAGATAAACTCTATACATTTTCCAGAATGAGCAGGCAGCAGGGTATTGACAACAAAATTTGCGCAATTTTCTAGAGGAACAGGCGGGGCTGCATGGAGGATCAACAGGCAGAAATTGCGCAGTTTTTTGGAGGAACTGGTCGGGAGCCTGGCAGCCAAAATTGTGCAATTCTTAGAGGGAATTGGCAGCTGGTTGCTGGGTCACTCACAACAGAAACTACACAATTCCCAAAGGGAACAAGAAGTAAGCTGTTGGGAGCTTGGCAGCAGAAACTGTGCAATTCCTAGAGGGAACTATCAGTTTGCTGCTAGGAGCTGCTGGTGAGAGAAATTGCACTGATGCTGGGACGCCGAACTGTTGATCATCTCTGCACAATTTCTGAGCTGAGCAGACTACTGAGCAACAGAGGGCCTTCTCATGAAGATTTCACAATTTTTTGGATGAGCAGCCAGTTGACTGTCGGAAGGACTGACTGGTAAAACTGCGCAATTTTCTGAGGAAGATAGGGATGGGCACTAGGTGTCTATTTGGCTTGTTTACACAATTTCCTTAGTTAGAAAAGTGCGCAAGTTTAGCAACCTCTGTGCAATTTTTTAGGGGAGTTAGTCCTGGGTCGCTGTCGGGTCCAACTCTCCAAGTGGCCAGCATGAAGGTTAATTGAATTGCTTCTACGCTATTCTGGGTACAATTGATCAAGTCGATGGCGGGGTGATGGTCTGACTGTCAAAAGGAAGTCTGGTCATCAGAACTTCAACAAAATGAGTAAGTGTGTGAACGAGTGAAAGATTCAAATGTGATCTTACAAACACACACCAACATGAATTGACGACGAGATGACTCACACCAACCAGACACACATGTTCAACATGACTGATTGACAATGTAAGCAACAAGTGCAACACTCGTGAGTGATCATTGATCGAATGTGACGATGCTTGTGCAATAGTGGATGTGACTCTGTGTGTGAGTGCGACAGATGCTTTCATAGAAAACACAACAAGTACAGACAAAATGAGGACTTTGGGCATAACCAGAACATGGTCGCAAGCATGACTTTGACATCAACATGCAAGACTTGGTGAAATGAACAATAAAGGTGAATTCTAGGACTCACACAAGTTCATGGAGTGAACCTGAGTGTGTGCAATCATCAAGTGAAACTCTCAAGGGAGGCTCCGAAATTGGGTACAAGCCAAAATTTTGGAGGGTGGTTGTAGCCGCTACAACAATATGCATATGACATTGGTCAATGATGTTGTTGATCATATTTAGAAGATTCTCTTTGTTTGCACACTTGGTGATGATGCATGTATATGTTATTCTACATATGATATGTTGCTTGAGGATTGTGGCTCTTCGTATATAGATCATGTTGATCTTGATGATATAATATCAAGGAGATAGGTTACTAACAAAGCTTGATTGATGATGGTGAGTTCATGGTTTACTATTGTTGGCATCTCTCATTGATGAAAAGCCATATACATACTGCATGTCTATGTCATGGGATATCATTGATGGGTGAATTGCAGACAATAATCTTATGGATGATTACTTGAAGTTTCATATTGGTGAAGCTTCTTCTTACATGAAGATAATTTCCAATAGAATGGCATTGTTGCATATTAATTATAACTCTTCATGTTGTGAATATATATCCCCTCTATAGATAGAGGCAATATCTCTAGCCCAATGAGTGGGTCTAACAACAAATTGAACAAACTAATGCATACTTTCCTAGCTTATGTTTAAAAATGTAGAGAGAGAGAAACCTACCTCGCTTCGATGTTAATTGCTCAATCCTTTGGTGATGGCTCTGATCCCTTAGCTTCTAGGCTCACTCCTTGCTTATTCCTTACGTTCGAGTACTTGTGAAAGAGATCAAAAGACAATACAAGATACAAGAGCATACATAGTATATATCAGACATAAACTACTTGATAGATCAAGGAGTATCAAGCTAAATGCATAAATATTTAGACATTTATGGAAAGGGAACATCAGATGTATATATTAATGAATAAAAAGGGAAGCATACAACCATTACCTTGATGTTGGAGACGTCATTTTGGTGGATTTCCAAGTCCAAGCCATGACTCTTCAAGCACTCCTTCTCCAAGTTAGAAGGGCATCATTTAGGCATAATCTCACCATAGAAATGCAGGCAATCAATGACCAACCATTTGGGAATGGAGGGGATTTGATTTATAAGAAGGGAGAGGGAGTTAGGGATCCACAAAAGAGGGAGGAAGGTCCAAATCTCAAGGGGAAGGCCCTTAAAGGTAGGATCAAGAGCTCCAAATGAGAGAGCTTGACCATATCTCTACCCAACAACATCTAGCTTGTTGTTTCTCGAAGTTTCTAGCATATGAAGCTTCTCCTCCATTTTAAGAAAACCTGTCAGAAGAGGTTCAATGCAGGTTTCCTTATAAAACTCGTGCTGGAAGTGCTAGGTCAAAGAACTGCAACCTACCATCAACATGGGCAAGCAATGGAGCAAAGAGCGTTGGTCCTGAAATTTAGGGTTTTTCAGTCAACCTTCTCTAGAATTGACTCAGGGAATTTTTTCTTCCATTCTCCGGGGATGATTCAATATGTGTTTCATGATGAGTAAACTCCATAGTTGTCAATATTTTGGCACTGAAGGATGTGGAACAAGAAGTGAATAGGAGGTGTGAAAAAATATTATGTAACAGATGCACCCTAAAGCATGAAGGTAGAATAGGAAGTGATGGGTGATATGCTTTACAAATCAAGGCAAGGACCGAAAAAACACCATCAGGAGACTTGTTGAGGAAAATTAATTACCTATCATTTAATTGTCAACCCAGGGATATCATAAAACTTGTAAAGTGTGTGTGCACTATATATGATAGAAATTAACTTTCAATTTAGATTAATATAACTACCAAATCAAATAATGGCAAAACAAGTCATCTTTTACAAACCAAGAAATCAAATAATTTCAGGTCAATTTACTAAGTAAACTAACGCAGGTGTTTTACTTGTCAATCCGGGTTTGTAAACTTGGAAGCACATCCAAAGTATATGGATTTAAGGTAAAGTCAATTTTGGAAGGCAAGGCTCGAAGGTTAAGGGAAATTCATATTACAAATAAGTTTTAAATTTAAAGAAACTAAAAAAAAAGTCTTTGATTCAAGATGCAACAAGCAAAGGAAGAGGCTCCTAACTTAGGAGGTCCTGGTTGTCCTTCCCCACAATATTGTTCTCAAGAAGAGAAACTAAAGAGAAACAGTTTGTGATGTGTAAAAAGCAAGAGAAGAGGCTCCTAACTTAGGAGGTCCTAGTTGTCATTCCTCACAGTTCTATGCCAACAACATTACCATTGCATCGAATAATAAACTGGAATTCAAGAAATGCAAAAGGATGATTTTTAGTTGTGATTCATAATTTGATAGAAAGAGAATTTAACTTAAATCCTTGGTTGTCCTTTCGTACGCAAATTAGATTTTAAACCAAAATCACACTACTCTTTTTAGAAATGAAATTCTAATGGTAACAAGGAATTAATTCAAATCTATGGAACTCAAAAGCAATACAATATTAACTACAAAAATGAAATGAAAGAAAAGCGAACAAGCTATCTTAACCGACAAAAACACATAAATGAAATGAGCACATGAAAACAATAAATCTTAATCTATGAAATCTCATAAATGAAATGAAAACAATTCTTCAAATGAAAAGAATATGATACATCTCACACATATTAGGTGACCAATCCAAAAGCATGAGAGGTGGAAAGTTGAGAGGCTCCAAATGCAAGCATAACCAAATCAAAGTGAACATCACTCATGAGCATGGTGCCAAATCCAAATTCTATATTCAAAACATGAACATTTCCCAAACTTCACACATGCCTTTTGAAAGGATAAGGCTCTCCTATTTATATAAGAACATAAGAAGCTATCCCATTGATGGAGATCCACTATTCTCTCCCTGGATCCATACAAATCTCATATAGTTACAGCCCAAATAGCTAATGATGAGACACATATCCTCTTTGACCTTTATCCAAAACTCCTTCCATATCTTGAAGGGAATTAGAATTTGAGCATTGGAGGCCACATGTCATGAAACTCAAGCCACTTTTAGGTATTAGCAAATATATGTCATTTTTCTAATTTCTAACCATTAATTCACTTATAATACTAGAAATCATTAATTTTTGGAAAACACAAATGTAAACCCATATGATCATGAAATTGCAGCTAATGAAATGTGATATGGTTATGGAGTTGCGACATGTGAGTGAAATGGTGGCGATAAAGGTGATAGTGGATCACATTTTGAAGACATTTTGAAGGCTGAACATACCCCCCAACGGAAGTTATTGCATGTCCTCATGCATCTACTACATTGCTTAGTCATGATTTTCTTTTGAATGAGCTTAGCTTATATCAATTGTTCTTAGACTTTGAATTTGATAATATTTGACAATTTAATTTCTTTTTGCAAAGTATTCCTTTTCATACATTGAATTGAAACATGTTTGGTTGGTTCTTGTGTGACAACCAAATTCTAATTGGTATTGGTTCTTGTGTATCAATACCTTGTTTCTTTTTGTTGTAGCAATGGTTCATTGACATATTAAGAATGCATCTTTAAAACAACCATATAATATGCTCATCATTTAGTCGTTATTTGCAAATCATATAACTTTTGAAATATAATGAAATCATAATTGATTAGGACAAATATGTTAGGATGAAATGAAGTGATATGAAGAGTGATCATAAATGGATGCCCGTTCCCTCCCCAACTAAAGGTGTTTTTAGTTTTTTCTTTCAAATGAGAAAGGAAATATGGTGAAGTATTTTCCAAAAATTATAATTTTAGTATTCAAGGAATTCTATGATTAAAATCTAGAAAATAACATACCTTTACTTACCTAAGAAGTGGAAAAATTGTGCATATGTAGAGAAGTTGTGGTTGTTGCTAGGTCATGGAATAGAATGTAGAATTTCATATGCTTCTTGGTTGCATAAATGGTGGATGAGGTCGTGAAAGTGGATTCTTTATTTCTTCTGATAAATTTGTTGTATCCGCTATAAATGCTGAAGCAATATAGTCTTCACCTGCTACAAAACCCAATGGTACAATTCTAGTCATGTGAATAAATGTGTTTTTGTCGAGCATGAAGAGAAGTCATTGTATTATCGGCCATTAATGAATGTTGTTAACCAATGCGAGAAAAACTTGTCATTAATGTCAACAAGTGCCAAGGTACTTAAGTACATCTTGCGAAGTGCGAATAAATGAGCTGATGTCGAACCACTTGCAAGATCAAACTATCAAGGGACATTGATGTATTCCCATGATTGTCAGCAAGAGAATTTGTCATTAATGCATACAAGCCTCAAGGTACTAATAAGGACTCTAGCCTTGAACCTAGATAATGTGCTGATGTTGATAGGCCAACACTTATTAGAAGGGAGGCTTTAATGAATCCTCCATCATCTAACGCGAGCATAAAACAATAATTTTCCAGTGGATCAAGGTTTATTTGACAAAATGAAAAGGAAATGTAATGAATCAACTTTATAGGGGAGCTTAATGGTTTTATTTATGAGTTATAGGTTAGTGAAAGTGAGGGAAGAAAATGACTGTGAAGGAAAATGAGATGAAGATTTTATTTACTGAATAAGTAGGAATGCAATGGTAAGACTGGTATCTGAGAGGTTTTGAAATTGTATGATGGATCTCATTTAGAATTATTTATCCAAAATCATGTGCTCATTCTTTGGATATTACATATTTGATGTTGCCCTAATCATGTTCTTAAGAAATGTGGTCTTTGAGAGACACTGTTTGTTTGTGTCCATCTGTTTATCTTTTTGGAACCTACAAAAACTTAGTACTTTTTCTGCAATGAAATGTAAGATTATCAAAAGAGAGAGGTGATCAATCCCTCTATTTATGACATTTACACAAAAAATTGAGATTGGTACTAACAAAACAAATTCATGAAATAAAATCAAATGGTTTTTTTTACCTTTTCCGAAACTAGTGCCTTAGGTTACTTGTCATGTCTTGTTGGCAATTTCTTCATTATTTTTCTATTTCAGATTTTGATAAAAATATTTGCATTGTGTGGATCTCATCGAGATCTTTCCAATGATGTTTGAACTGTCAAAAACTGATGTCGTATGAGAAAGTTAAGCCTATTTGAAATTTTTGAGAAACAATGAAAATTGTCATGCGTGAGTGTGGCATGGGAACATGATGTTAATGTGAAAGATGAAGTAGATAGATGAGATCAAATGTTGATCATGAATTTTTTATTAGAATATGTTGTCAACAAAATAGATCATATAATTAAATACAAAGCTGCAGAATTTGTTTTTCAACTGTAGAATTGTTTTTCAGCTACAGAATTGCGCATTTCTTGCATCTAAAAATCATGCGTGGACAATTAGGTCTACACATCTATGCAAGTAATCAATCCAATATTTAAATTAATAAATACTTTTTCTAGAGAAATAAGAAAATCCCTATTTTTTTATGGCGCATTAATCTCCTTGAGCAATCTGCCATGTCTATGTAATAATCATTATCTTAAAATGCAGAATACTTTGAATAATGAAATTTACAAAAACAATTTCCTTCAAATTAAAGAGTTAATGGGTAGGCACTTCATCTAAAATTCCACATTTAGAATCCCCATATGCAACAAACTGCTTCCTGTGAAATGAATGCACTTGAAAATAAAATTGTATTCGAGCTGCGATAACATAAATGAAATCCTTGGTTTCTCTCTTAGTGCACCTCAATCACCCGACTAATTGATCCCACGCCTAATCTAAAATGCCACTAAAACTTACCAATCAAATGTGGGTATAACCAATCTAAATAGATGACCCCAATGCTGCCCTACCATCATCAAAACTCTAAACTAAATGTCGACATTGTTGGGGTGGCTTTAACTGTGAAACATTGGGTGTAAATGCATGAGGATTTGTAGGCAGTTGAAACTGCCACAAATCACAACAACCATATTTGTTTTTAGTTGAGATTTTTTACCATCATTGTTGGTATTCGACTTTGTGGCCAAAACAAACTTCACGTTCAAGCCTCCGAGTGTTATCTCGGTGGATCCACCTCCTATAGATCAAGTAAAACGGATATGATCCTTTCAACATGGCTGCAACTGAAGCAGTTATCTATCTGTGCATTAAATTGGAAAACCATTTTTTTTACGTAATCTGGAAAACAAGGCTTCAAAGAACCATCTAGATCTCTCAAATGGTTATGAATTTTAGAAAATTGCTAATAAGGAACATAATTGACCCCGTTCCAAAGAAAACCCATGTTTTATTTTTTGAAATTCACTCCCAATTGGTCATAAAACACGTTTTAAAATGACTGTTTACAATTGCTACGTATTTGGCCTATGTTCAGGTGAAAAAATCAATTTCTTCTAGAATGACTACTAGATCTAGATATTTGGATATCTAAAGGAAGACAAGACTCTGTAAATAAAAAATGAACCATAACATAGACCTCGACCACAATAAGGTTCTTAGACATTGGCTCAACACCAGCATGGGCATTTCGTGTTGTTCTAGTTTGTTCCATTGTTTGTTCTGCAGGAAAGGTTCTTTGCAGTATTGCTTGGACAGTTGCAATAAATATTCCCATTTACTAAGCCTTTGTTGGGCTTCTCCGAGGTAGATATTCTAGAACACGGAGGAGAGGATGAAATAGATTCCATGATAAAATTGATAGTTTCAAAGGAGTTGGCATTACAATTTCAAGTAAATCCACAGTTGAAGAACTCAGAGGGAGAAAATCATTATTGGACAAAGAAGGAAGATAGATCATTTAAGTGCAACAAATCTCCAACACAATCTGCTCAAATTATTTCCCAAAAATATGGATCTTATAACCAAGTGAATTCCACTAATCATTAGATGATGGCAGCACGACGTGAATCGTTAGTGCACCAGACAATGAGAATCGTTGGTAATTGGACATATGAGTGTATGGAAGGATTGTTGTTGTAATCATATCGTGAGAGAAAGATTTTGATTGCTTAACAAATCCTTCGTTTAAACAACATTTCAAGAGGTAAATAATTGTGATGTTATGTTGATTGCTTATAGTGTTGCCCATTTTTCGAAGATAAATGGAGCAAATCAGATAAAATTCAAAGCAAGATTATTATTATTTTTATGATGAATTTTGAATTTCTATTCTAAGCTAACACATTCAAGTTTTTTTCTTCCAGGTCGCATGAGAAACTACTTATCAATTTTCCGTTAGTTCTTTTACACATTAAAATTTGGAAATTAGAACAGAGTGAAAAGAATTGATTATGCATTTCAAAATTTCACATTTTCCTTCTTTATAAACATGATTTTTTTTTTTTTTGAAAATCTTTCTGTCAAGTTGGCAAATGAGTTGTTCTTACTACACCACTAAAAAAAAGAATGCAGGAAAATAAATAAAATCTGAAAATTTTAAAGCCTTAATAAAAAAACTTTAAAAAATGCATTCAAACTTGATTTTATTCTCCTAATTTATCCTACTTGAAAGAATTTTTATTTTTATTTTTTAAGTATATGAATATTTCCAATGGAGCCATTTACGGATTAGAATATCTAAAATGCTCATATCCAAATTTACAAAATGTACCTAGTTGTGTATCAAGACATGAGAAATTATTTTCATCTTTGGATTCAATGCACAAACTGGTTGAAGGATGAATGAATGTCATGATATAGTCACCTGCTGAAAGCATTATTTGATATAGTCCTTGCGCTCCAAAGAATGTTTGATCTACATTCTATATCTTTCGTCCATAAATGGTTTAGTATCGAAAATTTTATTCTACAAAAAGGATCAAAATGTATGCAACTAAGTGATTTATGCATTTACATGTTTTAACTGTGCATCTATGAATGAAAAAGTTGAAAATGAACTTTAGACTAAAAGCTAGTTCTTATGCACAGTTCCTCGGCAACGACGCCAAAATGTTGAGGCAAATTAATTACCTATCTTGCGAAGTGTGCATGCATTATATATGCTAGAAATTAACTTTCAATTTATATTAATCTAATTACGAAATAAAATAATAACAAACCAAGTCATCTTTGAAAAAACAAAAAATCAAATACTGTCAGGGCAATTTACTAAGTAAACCAAAGTAGGTGTTTTACTTGTCAATCCGGATTTGTAGACTTGGAAGCACATCCAAAGTATATGGATTTCAGGTAAAGTCAATTTCCAAAGGCAAGGATCTAAGGTTAAGGGAAATTCATATTTCAAATAAGTTCTAAGTTTAAAGAAACTAAAAAAAAAGGTCTTTGATTCAAGATGCAGTAAGCGAAGGAAGAGGCTCTTAACTTGGGAGGTCCTGATTGTCCTTCCCCACAGTATTGTTCTCAAGAAGAGAAATTAAAGAGAAATAGTTTGTGATGTTTAGAAAGCAAGAGAAGAGGCTCCTAACTTAGGAGGTCGTGGTTGTCCTTCCTCACAGTTCTACTCCAACAACATTACCGTTGCATCAAATCATAAACTGGAATTCAAGAAACAATTTAAGAAATGTAAAAAGAATGACTTTTAGTTGTGATTCATAATTTGATAGAAAGATAATTTAACTTAAATCCTTGGTTGTCCTTTCGTATTAAAATTAAATTTTAAACCAAAATCACACCATTCTTTTCATAAATGAAATTCTAATGGTAACAAGGAGTTAATTCAAATGTATGAAACTCAAAAGCAATACAATCTTAACTACACAAATGAAATGAAAGAAAAGTGAACATGCAATCTTAACCTACAAAAACACATAAATGAAATGAGCATATGAAAACAATAAAATTTAATCTATGAAAGCTCATAAATGAAATGAAAACAATGCTTCAAATGAAAAGAATATGATACATCTCACACAAATTAGGTGGCCAATCCAAAAGCATGAGAGATGGAAAGTTGAGAGGCTCCAAATGCAAGCATAACCAAATCAAAGTGAACATCACTCATGAGCATGGTGCCAAATCCAAATTCTATATTCAAAACATCAACATTTCCCAAACTTTACACATGCCTTTTGAAAGGAGAAGGCTCTCATATTTATACAAGAACATAAGAAGCTACCCCATTAATGGAGATCCACTATTCTCTCCCTAGATCCATAAAATTCTCATATACCAACCCAAATAGCTAATGATAAGACACATATCCTCTTTGACCTTTATCCAAATCTCCTTCCATATCTTGAAGGGAAATCGAATTTGAGCATTGGAGGCCACATAAGGGTGCTTTGGAAGCTTCCAAATGACCTACACATGTCACGAAACTCAAGCCACTTTTAGGTATTAGCGAGTACATGTCATTTTTCTAATTTTTAACTATTAATTCACTTATAATACTAGAAATCATTAACTTTTGGAAAACACAAATGTAACCCCATATGATCATGAAAATGGAGGCTAACGAAAGGCTATATGGTTATGGAGTTGTGACATGTGAGTGAAGTGGTGGTGATAAAGGTGAAAGTGGATGACATTTTGAAGGCTCAACAAGACCTGCAAATCAAGAATATGCATATACATATCTGACATCTTTGATATAAACATGCCTAATGATACATGAATAGGCATCTAATAATACATGAATCCATGGTATGGGAAAAACCATCCGAATAGAAGGGGATCATGTGTATGAATCCACGATATGGACACAACCATCCAAATAGAAAGGATCATATATATGGACCCACGGTATGGTTGCAACCATCTGTATAATCATGTGTAAAATCATGAATAACTCATAACTCCACGCAACATGAGTTTTATTAGATGGAACCCAGGGTATTGAATTCTGTCCCGATCTGATCAATGTACAAATTCTAGCATGCAAAAAGATATGTCGAAGTCGAACATGATAGAAAACCACCTGATTACTGGTCAATGATGTAAACCGTTATTAAGCATGAGAGAAACCACCAATAATCACAATGGCTTTCAAAGTACAATCATTACAATCCACGAGCGTGAACAATGAAGCTGAAGTCGAACACCCGTAGAATCATTCGATTGAAGGCCAATGATGTAAACCTGTCGTCGAATGCAAAGAACTTGCCATTGAGGCATCCAAGCTCTAAGGTACTGGAAGGGAGTTTCTAGATCATCTTCCTGAATAATGAGCTGAAGTCGACAGGAATTGATCCATCGAAGGAGGCCATAATGTATCCCACATCATTGACATGAAACAAAGGATATAGTAGAGTAGGTAAGTTTGATTCGGGACTATGGTAAAAAGCTCAGATGATGTATAAGTGGTAAAAACTGTAGATATGACTTCTCTTGAACATATCAACGACACAAACCCGGAGTTTGGTGGCATTTGACTCAACATGGGATCAAAGGTCATGATGATGAAGAAATATAATTAGAGGAGAGGAAAAATGGATTTTCCAAACCCAGGAAGGTAAGTGACGAAATGAGGATATCCCAAACCCGACATGAGAAACAAACAAGTTTCGTGTTCATGAGCGACATGCTACCTTTACACAAAATACAAGAGATGTTCACTTTCATTTTTTTGCCACTATTTATAGTAAGTACCCCATTATTTTTTATCGTAAGCTGGAAGGGGATAGCATATGCTTTTCATATAAGTTCATCCTTTAGATGATCCATCCTAGTAAGTTTAACGAGTCCTAGGAAGGAGAAACTCGATCTCGTCATGATGACAATTCCTGTGTTGTTTAATTTTTACGAGTAAATTGGAGGTGAAACTCAGTATCTTTTTCATGTTTAGAGAGTTTGAAAAAGAGGCGAAAGAGAAAACTCCAAAGGTCCTTTTTCGTAAATCATATTTGGAACCCTAAAAGGTAGAAAATGATATCCAACAGAACCTGTTAGCCACGTTCGACTAAGGTATTCCTTTTTTGTACAATAATCTATCTCAGTCCAGAAAAGGGTTAAACTTATACCGAGTAGACATCATTTCATGTACTTTAATGAGTATGAAATGACAAGTACTCGATGACATTTTCATGTAGAATTGAGGCTTCTGTGATCCATCATATTTGTAAAAAGAGCTTCGACAATAATCTTCTTATGTGATTTTGCCGAAGCTCTTTTTACAGATATTTTCATGTTTCGAGAGCCAGCAAAGAGCTTAAAGATGACTCCAGGGAGTCGCTTTTTCAACTATTTTTTACGAGTTTGAAAAAGAGATAAAAGAAAACTCGTTGAATCAGTCATAATTAATCACTATCACCATTTTCCATGACCTCTCACTGCACAAGTGAAACACACATTACCAATTTTGAGGAAAAATATTAAAATATAAGTGAAATATACCATAATTTGGTAAAAATGTCATTTAAAAACTTATAAAAGATAAAAAAAGTAAATCATTTTCACCATTTTACCATTTGTCAAATCAGAGAGCATTTTTACCCTATTTTACCTCAATCTTCAGGCGAAGAGTACGATCAATCCCAAACACCATTCGTCGAGTCGTTCGCTGCAGGTAAGAGATATGTCTCCTCCCTTCAATTTGGTTGTATTTTTATGCATTTTCCTCCATATACTAGGCTGCAAGGAGGGCTTAGCAAAAATTCATGTCGAGGGCGACCGATGCGGGTTTTACCCATCAGACCGACATTGTTCACCCTGCGGCCAACTGTGGTAGCAAGTTGGGAGCGCAAAAGAATATATAAACAATCGCGGTGGCGCAAAGTTGCGAATTTTTGGAAAATCCTCCACATTTAATGATTAATTTCTGGATTTTCTTCCATAGAAACTCATGAAATGTTGTTTGATGGATGTTTTACAGGTTAATGACCCAAAAATGACAATTGAATGGAAAGAAAGAGGATAGGAAGCCGAAGACCACAATCAACCCAGGACCCAAATTGCATTGCTTCCCTTCGAGACTGTGGGTTACTCAAATTCTTCCGGATTCTTGGAATTAGGAACCGGTTAGAGTTACTACAGCATTTGATTAGTTGGTGGGATGTGGATGGCCAACTATTCATGATTGAGGACTGTTGAAGCCTTGAAATTTGCTACAACAACATTGGGAATGCCCACCCGGCCTGGACCTTAAAGCAGCTCCTTTTCCGATTGGAATGGTGGTTTCGACTGGTTTAAATAGGTCAAATTACCTTCTCTCAATCTTCAATGGCTTAAAATATGACTTTCATCCACCAATGGAGAAGAGACATCAGATTAGCCCTCTTACTGATTAGGCAAGAAAGTGATGTTGACGCTGATCTGGGGCTCAGTCAAGCCACAACTAGATTTTTCCTTTTTGTGAAGAGGACTTTTAGGAATGTAGAATTAATCTATATGAAAAATTATTCTAAAATGCAAGCAAAAGGAACTAAATCTTAATCCTATATCAATTAGGCATATATAGATCTAACCCAACTGAGAGAAAAATATTTAAATGATTGAGATTTAAATATGTTCGACTTATAATGAATATCAAGCTAACGAAGTAGTTCAATTAACTAACATTATGAATACCAAAACACATTCTATTCAGAGACCTCTTAATTGAAATAATCAACCAACAACATTTAGGAAGTAGTTCACAAAATGATATTGATTGTTAAATCAGTAATTCGAATAATCAAACAATAATATGCGAAATAGTTCACAACATATCATTATTTGTTAAATCAATATTAAAAGACAGATTTCTAAGTAAATAGTTACTTAGAAATCAGAATTCAACTCATAAGAGCAGAGATAAATAATAACATATCATTGAGACAAATTACTCATACTAACAATAGTGCACAAATATGAATAAAATGACACATTCTTGCCATCATAAAATGAAACTAGTATTTAAAACAATAGTATTAGAAATATCAATTTATTGAATCCATTTCTCTGGCTCTAGTCTCCAACAATCATCTACAATCTTTGAACTTATGTTGTTACAACAAGCGTTGTAGTAGTGCAAGCTCTGCCCATCACACATAATTCAGAAAAATCATCAATAATCCCCAAATCTGAGACTTTCTTTCCTCTCACCTACAACTCTAAATCCCTATTAAAATAGTGCTTTTAGAATTCCAAAATTGCAGAGGAGAGAAGCCCCTAATACATTCTACAATTTGTTATTTATAATATTTACAAAATAATTCTCAACAAGAAAGTTTATTGAAGAATAAATATGCTCCATTAATTTTCATTGGCTCAAAATTCCATTCTTCTATTGTTTGAGCATTCTCATTGATTGAGATCTTCTTCTCTTAATCTCTTCAAATGTTTTCCTACAAAAACAAATCAAAACTAAATTAAAATGTAAAAATAAAATCAAAATGTCAAATTTGGAATTAAAACAAATCCAATCAAAACTTGATTACATAATTAAAATAAAAGAAATATTAGCTTTCTATCGATTCCTGTGAAGATTTGATTGAAAAAATAGAACATAGGTGAATGGATCTGCACTTAGAAGAAGTTGTGGGCAAATGAAAATGCAGAAAATTAAACTCAAAAATTAGTTTTGTTAAAAAATTAGGAGCTTGATCTTCTGTTAGATTTTATACCCAATAAATGATCAAAAATGGAAATGAAACTACTTCAAAAACATTCTTCATAATTTTATCTTTCCAATGAGCCATTATGGGCCTCATTTGGCTAAGTAAAACTCTATTTATGAACTCCCAAATTTGGTGTATTAAAATTGCCAGAATACTGAAATTTCTATTGTGTGGGCTAAAAATTATTATATTTTATTAAAAATCTAATCCTAAACTAGATGTCAAATATTAATTAATTAATGCTAATTAGTTATCATTATGTTATTAATTTTAATTAATTACGAATTTAATTAAACAAAAACTTACTAATTAATTAATAAAATATTATTATAATATTTAGATTATAATTTAAATTATAATAATAATATAATTTTATTGTAATTAAATATTATAATTTGTTATTATAACAAATCATTAGAATCAAACCTTGTGTGAAGAGTGTGAACATGGAGGATGGAAAGTACATCGAGGGATAAGGGAGGAGTTAATGGAGTTAAGGAGGTGATGGTGAGGTTAGGTGAGGGTGAGTGACTTGAGTGGGGGAGGCTGAGCGAGGTGGAGGGAGGATGACGTGAGGGTGAGGTAAGGTTACGAAGTCGGGAGGTATAATGAGAAAACTAAAATTTTATACTAAAATGTTTTAACCTCATTGCATTTTTAATCGCAAAATCGCAAGTTATTAATTAACGAGTTTAATGAAATTATTTCGCAATCGCAAAATTTTATCACAAATTTTAAAGATTATATTTTTAAAAGGAAGAGAAGGGATGTTAAGTGGGGCTCATGTGAATTAACCATTTTACAAATTGGACTACAGTTATTTTGTAATTTTAGGGTTTTGGGTTTGGCTATTTGTTTGAAAATAACAAATTGGAGTAAATTACCAAGATCAGGAAACATGTTTTCATCTATTGTACAATTTAGCTAGGTCATTTTGTAGGAACATTAGTGAAAAATGAAAGAATTAGTAAAAATTAACTGAAAGTTAATATTCATAATGAATGACTATTTTAATTGCAAAAATTGAAATATCATACATTTATTTACATTTTCTAGTCCAGACGGGAAAATGATCAAACTTCAAGGAGTGTTATTTACAAACTGGTTGACCAAATTAGACGAAACAAATATCGATGGAATACTTGTGAAAAATCGAATTCAATAAAACAATCAAAATAGAAATCTGATAAAAATGAAAAATGACAACATTGTACGACAACTAGTTAAAATGAAAATCATAAAAGATGCTTAGCCAAAAATTAATGGAAAGGGTCCCCATTATTTAAAGTAATGGGGGTGTTGGGTTTTCTCTACAACAATGGAAACATACTGGGAAGAACCAATTATCTTGGTTAAAGATAATGAATTTTAATTTACCCAAAAGTTTAAAATAATAGAAATCATTGAATAGTCTAGCATAAAAATATTTCCATAGGTCCCACATAAATAGATTAAGAAATATGAGTTTGTAAAGATAAGTACTCAAAACAAATTCGAGTGGAAGTCATGAATTCAAATTTGGGAAAAAATTATTTTAAAACTACCTCATATGAAAGAGAAGAAGGTACAGATAGGAGTTTTTGATAAAGAATATATCTATTTTATGATTGTATCTAACATCGCTCCGCTACCAGTGAGCCTGAATATTACATCGACGAAGTTGTATTTTATCCCATACAAGCCTAGTCTCATTGCCAACGAGTGTCCATAGCCCCGACAAGTTTACTTGTATTTCCCATGCTTCTTCTTTAATCACCTTCTTGATAAGCGCATTTTGCAAGCTTTTAGTTTATGATGTATTTGAGTGAAAGAGGTGGGATGGTAATAGAGATTTATGCTTGATTGACATAATACTTTGATAATGTTTACTCCAAATTATTTCCCTAGAACTATCAATCAAAAGCTTTTATGTGAAGGGGTTGGTGGGATTCATTGTGTTAAATTCAAATAAGTTCTTTTCATGAACAAGTAAATTAAATCACTTAGAAATTATGTATGTTCTTCCATGAAAAGATTTAAAACAAGAGGGCTTTATTGTTCCATAAAGATATGTCTTTAATTATAAATGAAAACTCACTGAAATAGATAGAGTTAAGAGATTTCCCATGTATGCTAATTGCTGTCGGGCAATGAGAAATACCTTTCACATAAATCATGATAGAGTCACCAAAATCAGAACATAACCGAAAGCAAAAGGAAAAGAATTCTTAAACTAAAGTAAGAAAAGAAATCAACAAACAAAAATAAAAATGAAGAAAGCAAAAACTGAAACAAAAAATCTAATTTTAAAAAATAAACTCCAAGAATACTACTTATACAAATGTCTCAACTAAAGAGATAAAAGAAAATAAGCATATGTATGTTCCTTCAAATGTTGAGATTTAATTTTTAATTTTTATTTATTTTTTATCTTGCAGAGTTATAAGAAATGAGGCTTTTAAAATGTATGAGTATGAATAATAGTGATGATGGATAATATGCTAAATGAGAAGTCTTTGTCTAGTGCAAACTTATTTCGAAGCAAAACCTACAAAAAAAATCTTAAACGCTTTTAATAAAAGTAATGCTTAAAGAAATAGAATAAAGGTTCAAAAAATCCCCAGTTTAGCTGATTCAATGAGGATCATTACTGCTTCTTTCAAGAATCTAAAAGAAAACTGAACAAAAGAGAATGAACTTCAAAAAATGATTTGGTAGAGATGTGAAAAGTTCATGAAGACCTATAAAAACAGAGTTCAGGATAAAAAAAATAAAAACAAAACTGAAACTAGAAGTAAATAAATGAAAGTGGGCACATGAAACTTACCATTGGACAATTACATTTATTATTAGCTCAGAGGTATTATCTTCCCCAATACTAGCTAACTTTTTCCTTTAATTAGAATAAAAAGCATGAAGAAGCTGAACTAACTGAAATCTTATTAACCCAAAATCAACATTTATTAAATTTATACTAAAGCGAGCAATAAATAAAAAAAAACAACATTTTGTATTCAAGGAATCGAAAATAAACCAAATCCATCAAAAATAAAAATGAAGATATACTTCTTGATGAATCACAGTTGTGAATGTTCTCTTAATATTACAAGTTTCATATCAACTCCATGATTTTCATAAATAGTTCAAAATTAAAACCAAACCCAGGATAATGAAATACAAATGCATAGATGGGGAAGTCTTGAATTTCATATATTAAATATAGAGAGATATATTTAAAACTCAAATATAAGAGAAATGAAAAATGACTTAACCATGTTGTAGACGTCTTATCAATTTCTTTATTATCCAACAATGCCTTAAAATATTTTACACAAGGAAACACTTCATCAGATGTTTCACATCACACATTTCTTTGCCACGCATAATTTCCAAGCTGCCAGATTTACCTTTGTTGATATATGATTGAGTGTTATATAACAGTTAAAAGTTAATGATAGAGGCATAAATCAGAGTTTATTGCATCAGAGGTTCTTAAGACAAGGCTTCACTTGATTTTCACAAAGCAATAACAGGATTGTGATATCAGAAAATGCGATTTGGAAATTGCGATGGCATGGTTGTGATATCACATAATAATCATACCAGAGATCAGAGTGGTTAGGAAAAGGAAATGTTGATATTATTCTTGCGATAGTGGGAATGCGATAGATGACGTGGCTCATTGGTGGGACCGAATTTAAATTTTGTAAGTGATCGACGATCGAAATATTTGAGTACAGGATGTAATCTCTTTGATATTCCATGCAATATAGAACAGACCTGATCAT
Organism: Pinus taeda; assembly: GCA_000404065.3. Classification (NCBI taxonomy): domain Eukaryota; kingdom Viridiplantae; phylum Streptophyta; class Pinopsida; order Pinales; family Pinaceae; genus Pinus; species Pinus taeda. The sequence continues at coordinate 56,727 of APFE031677516.1, read as the reverse complement.
TTAATTATATTGATTTAATTTCATATCTAATATGGGATATCAGAACTTTTAAACATGTGCCTCAACTAAAATTGTGATTTATTAGCGGACGCGATATCTTTTAAATCTGGATTTAAATATTTTATCGTGTTCAAGACATCGGAATTTTTAAACGCAGGCTCCTACCAAAATTGCGATTTATGAACGGACACGATATCTTTTAGAACTAGATTTAAATGTGGTATCGCTTCCGGGGTTGTATGGTCATCACAATATTGGTGAAGTCAACTATCGGAGATCGGTGATTCGAGATATTAGGGATATGCTCAATTGAAAAATTCCGATACGCGAAATGTGATATGAAACATGGCATATGTGGGGCCAAAAATTCTTAAAGTATTCAATTAAAAAGAAAGTGACCAACTTAACTCTTCCTTTAAAAAAAAACCCTTTTAATAATTTAATTAACTATCAGGAGTATTCAATCAGAGAAAGATGTTATTGGAACTTTCTTATGAGGAGAGTTGCGATTTGTAATGACCAGATATGAACCTTCTGGTAATGTATTAAAATTTTATTGGAGTCTCAATGAATATAAGCAAAATTAGGAGAGTATTTAAATTCGGATGAAACAATAAGTACTTCCTTGAACATGAAGCATATTTAGAAAAGGTCTGGTTGCTTGCTTATCTTAAGTCTCCATAGTTAAGTCGATGAAGACCTATAAGAGAAACAAAAGAGAAATAAGAAATAACCTTTGCAAAAGTAAAACTAACTATAGAGTTCCATAACTGTTTTGTTTTGACACTTTTTTTCCTCTAATTTCCTCTTTTTCATCATCATTATTAACTCAATAAAAGCAGTAAATCATAGATTTTGATAAGGTAAAAACTTTTATATGTCTTATTTTTCATATTCATTAATGTGCCTTATTGTTATGTTAAAGATTGCACTAGCTACAAAATTAATATGATTCTGCATCTATTTTATAAATCTGCAGCTACCTCCATGGTTTGCAGGGATTTGGTGCGCCAATAAAGCAAAGAAGCACATGGGTAGTTGAGGATTGATCCCCTCATGTATCTCCTCCTATTTTCTTGAGCAAATTCACCGAAGGAATCATACAGTGGTGCAGCCAAAGGAACGGTCAAACACGTAGCAGCAGAAGTTTAAATGTATCACGTTTCTCTAATTTTCTTTCCAAATAGAAAATCGATGAGATAACCCTTTTTCTTTTTAGTTTCAAATTTGAATAAGGATTGATTAACAGACATTTAGGCATAGAAGCCTCAAACTGTTGAGCACATATTTTATATATAAGTATGTATCCTCTGTAAAAGGATAGGTAGGAAGTAATAGTTAATTTTTGAAGAATTGTTAAATAGACATTTGTTGTTATATTGAATTAAAATTACCTTTCTATGATTCGATGTGCATGTGAGTGTGATTTACACCTACTGGATGTGGAGGGCCCCTCAGTCGAATTTTTAGTTTAATTCATTTCATCTCTTTCTGTTGTTTTCATTTAAATTGAGTTTTGTTATCACAGTATCACTACATTCTAGTTTAGTTTCCTTAATTCGTTGTTTTCATCATTTCATTATAACTCAATTATTTCATTTATCATTTCATTATTTTGTTTGCACTTACATTTCTTCACAGTTGTTTAATGGTTTAGTTCTTCGAACATTTTCACTTAATTATAGTCAGTATTTTTATGCTTTTAGAATTAGAACTTGTATCTACTTTGTAGTAAGCAATTATAAGATTACTTTCATGATTTTTAGAATCAGAATTTGTATATATTTTGTAGACACGATTTTGAAGGATTGTTAGAATAACTTGAATTTCAATACTCTCTTTTATAACAACAAAGCATTTAGATAGATTCATAGTTTTAGGATGATTAACATAAGATTTTTAGGATGATACTCAATATAGACATGGCTTCTTAAATTAATCTAACAGTAACTTAACTTCCACTTATTAATTTTTAGAAATATAACTCTAAGCTAATAAGAATCTAGATAACAACGAAAATCCCAAAACAAACATAACCATCCTCTTACAAATTAAAGGAAAGGCTTCTAGCATATATAGTGCACCTGCACTTCATAAGTTTAAAAACTCTGGTCGATAATTTATGCTTGCAATTTAAGAACACTAAATTGACCAAACACTAACAATAGATGACGATGAACTTGTAAACACATACCTAAGAGAATTTTGATTGTAAATTTTACCTCATGAAACTTCAATTTCTCCCATGTTCAGTATCATCTACTTATTTGATCTAAAAATGCTAAGTAATGAGTTTTCATATTGCATCCACCTCAAATTTACATCGGAAGACAAGAGTGGTAAAAACAAGATCTTTTTTAGACATAAGTATGAATCAAGAATTGTCACGCTATAACAAATTCTTTGATTAATTTATGTATGATCATCGTGATGATTTTTTTGCAAAACAAGACAATCAAGTGCTTTCACAAAAATGTATGATCTAAGAGCTTCTAAAATAGTCTAAGTTGCTTTCCAAAAATGAAAGGGGATGCTCAGAAAAAGTTGGATTCATTATTTTCTTATTGAAAATTTGAAATAATGAAATAAATGCAGACAAAAAGAAATATAATCTAAGTTAATCTATTCCTATTTCTAACTTAATGAAGGAAACATGACTAGGTATAGTCATACTTCCAATGTAACCATGTCAACATTTTAATTCTTGCATGCATGTACATGTCAAACATTAGTAACAAAAATACAAATATAATTAAACTAAGAAAACTAAATCTGAATAAGGAATATATAGTTATTTCTAATATATTATTTACAATTAACTTACCTTGAAATGTCTTTTCTATTTGAATTTCAATTGCATCATAGAAATATGGATGAAATTCTATTAATTATTGGAAGGTATTCAAAAGAGAAGATGACATGCCAAATTGTGGAAAATGAGATTTTAGATACAATGGCCTGCATAAATTTGTTAGTGTTATGTGCAAGTGTTAAACTATTAACGATCTTCCGTGAAGGAATATTTTTCAAATGGGTCAATGAAAATGATGAAAATCTGTTAGATACAATGGAATATTATTAATTGAATTAGATTATTGGTCATATTGTGAAAATACACTCTCTTGTTGACAATGCATTTGAGAAGATAGAAGTAATTGATAAGAAATGAACATTAACTGAATTTGGAAGATCAATAGCTCTTGATGTTCATGATTATGATGTGAAACTTCATTTTCCCATTCAGGAAACACATTAATTGAGTGTTTAATACTGAGTTGCTCAAGATGACAAGACAAAGTCTCTAAAAAACGAAAACTAAAAACAGAAAACAAATCTGAATTTAAACAAACTAAGTGAAGGACAAATAACAAAATCGAATCATATTTTACACCAGTGTTACAATTATTGTTATAGCACAATTGAGATTGATTTAAAACATTTTCCTTTTCATAAGAATTGGCCATAATAATGGAATTAAAATGGTTGCCAATACCAACTTGTGAATTAGAAAGAGAATCATGATTATGAATAGGAATGAGAGCTTGATTATCATATAAATCATAGGTTGGGATGGTTTATTGAATGTTGAAATCATGAGTATGATTAATTGTTTGAAAATGAGAACTATTTGAAACAATTTTTGAGTAAGAATGTTCTTCATTTTCACATGTGATTTTAACTTTCTTATGCGGATTCTCATAAGAAAAAGATAAATCAACATCCTTAATATCAGAGTAAATCATAAATGAATTTAGGATATTCATTAGAATTCCCTTCGATCCTATCTGATGCATCAAAGCAAGAAGGAATATAAAGTACATGTTCATTGATGTGAGAAGAATGATCAATAATTATTTGCCTATCTTGATATAATTAATTGGAAATTCATTTAAATCAACCTCTCTGTTTTCTGAAATAACATTATTGCAAAGAGGGAATAAATTGCAATAAGCAAAAACATCAAGATAGAGACAAAAATGAGAATCAGTAGGAATGGACTTAAAATTGTCTTTATTTGAGAACTCTTGTGCATTCTGTTCATTATAAATTTTAGATTTGAGATCATTCATTTGTGTACTTGTGATTTCTTGAATACTGTTGCTTTGCTATTCTGAATTTGGCATTTGCTCATCGTAAAAGAATTTAGAATTTTGTACAACATATTGCATGTTGTTGGAAACTTTAATCACTACTTGTACTTGTTGATTGATGCTTTGATTTTCTTCTTTCGACGCACACTGATTTTCAGATTTCAAAGTGGTATTTTCTTCAAGATTATTGCTAATATCTTCTTGCATTTGAATAGTAAATTTTTCCAAGCGTTGTGATTGAGATTTTTTGACATGTGAAGGTGCATTGCGATCACTAACAATACCGTAGGAAGTGTGCATTAAATGAAAAAATTGATCGTAAATAATAGATACCACTTCATCATCATTTGTTTGCACCTCCATATTGGAATTCTCAATTATGTTAATGAAATTGGAAGAAGATTGAGCAAAGCTTGAAATAATTTCACATGGATTATGAATGGGAGGTGAAGAGAAAATATATTCAAACCAATCTAATAATTCCTCTTCCAAAGGGTTTTCTTTAATTTTAAATCTCAAGCATTTTAAATGAAATCGAATGGTAAAATAATCAAAGACTCATTTTCAAACCTTTGTAAATCTTCGATTTTGTCACATACCTGTTCGTAGTTACAGTGGTCAAATTTACAGAGGAACATTGTAACAAATTGATGCCAATTATGAATTGAAGCAATTAGAAGAGTTTGACACCCATTTTTTTATTTTTCCGCAAATGTAAGAGTAAAGATCCTACATAAAATACCTTCATCAATATAATGAAAAGTAGAATTTGAAAATTTTTGAATAAATTGAAAGGCATGATTAAAAGCAATTTTTTTTTACCATTAAATATTATCTGAGACAAGAGTCTTACCACTTCTAGTGGAGTATTGGAAGATGCACATCCCGAAGTACAACTCCAAATTGGAAGTTTGAGAGGAGTCATCATGATAAAAATAAAATGTTATAATAAAAAGACTCCAATAGACAATAAGTTTCAGGCCCTCCTTTTAGCACCAAAAATGTTGAAACCTCGAAATTCACTCCAACAATATTGGGGATGACCACCCAGTCCAGATGTTAAAGTAACTCCTTTTCCATTTGGAATGGTGGTTTTGACTGGTTTAACTAGCTCTAGTTACCATCTCTCAATCTCCAATGGCTTAAAATATGACTTTCATCAACTAATGGAAAAGAGACATCAAATTAACCCTCTTGATGATCAGACAAGAAAGTGATCCTTAAGCTCATATGGGGCTCATCCAAGCCACAACTAAATTTTGTCTCTTTGTGAAGAGTACTTTTAGGAATGTAGAATTAATCTATATGAAAAATTATTTCAAAATGCAAACAAAAGGAACTAAATCCTAATCTTATCTCAATTAGACAGACATATATCTAACCCAACAGAGAGCAAGATATTTAAATGATTGGGATTTAAATAAGTCCGGCTTATAATGAATATCAAACTAACGGAGTAGTTCAATTAACTGACATTATGAATACCAAAACACATTCTATTTAGATACCTCTTAACAGAAATAATCAACCAATAACATTTAGAAAGTAGTTTACAAAATGATATTGATTGTTAAATCAGTAATTCGAATAATTAAACAATAATATGAGGAAATTGTTCACAACATATCATTATTTGTTAAATCAATATTAAAAGACAGATTTCTGAGTAAATAGTTACTCAAAAATCAGAATTCAACCCATAAGAGCAGAGATAAATAATAACATATGATTGAGAGAAATTACTCATACTAACAATAGTGCACAAATATAAATAAAATGACACATTCATGCCATCATAAAATGAAACTAGTATTTAAAACAATAGTATTATAAATACCAATTTATTGAATCCATTTCTCTAGCTCTGGTCTCCAACAATCCTTTACAATCTTTGAACTTCTACTGTTACAACAAGAGACATAGTAGTGCAAGCTCTGTCCGTCATACATAATTCAGAATGCAAAAGAAAAATCCTCAATAATCTCCATATCTGAGATTTTCTCTCCTTTCACTTACAACTCTAAATCCCTATTACAGTAGTGCTTTCAAAATTCCAAAATTGCAGAGGAGAGAAGCCCCTAATACATTCTACAATCTATTATTTATAATATTTACAAAAGAATTTTCAATATGAAAGTTTATTGAAGAAGAAAGCTCCTCCATTAATTTTCATTGGCCCAAAATTCCATTCTTCTATTGCTGGAGCATTCTAATTGATTGATATCTTCTACTCCTCATCTCTTCAACTATTTTTCCTGCAAAACCAAATCAAAACTAAATTAAAATGTAAAAATAAAATCAAAATGCCAAATTTGGAATTAAAACAAATCTAATCAAAACTTAATTACATAATTAAAATAAAAGAAATCTGAGCTTTCTATGATGCCTCTGGATATTTTATTGGCCAAAGAGAACATAAGTGAATGGATTTTCACTCAAAAGAAGTTGTGGGCAAATGAAAATGCAGAAAATTAAACTTAGAAATTAGTTTTGTTAAAATATTCGGAGCTTGATCTTCTACTGGATATTAGACCTAATAAATGATCAAATATGGAAATGAAACTACTTCATAAATATTCTTCATAATTTTATTTTTCCAATTAGCTGTCGTGAGTCTCATTTGACCAAGTAAAACTCCATTTATGAGCTCCCAAAGTTGGTGTATTAAAACTGCCAAAATTCTCGAATTTCTCTTGCCTAGACTAAAAATTAGAATTTTTTTATTAAAAGATATAATCCTAAATTAAACTACAAATATAATAATTAATACTAATTAGTTATAATTATATTATTAATTTTATTAATTACTAATTTAATACACAAAACTTAATAATTAATTAAAATATTATTATATAAATATTAAAATTATAATATAAATATAAATTATAATATAGATGTAGACATTTTTGGGAACTCTAAAAAGTGAGGGAGGATGGCGGGGAGCTCTGACGGTGTTTAGGTTTGAACGGAGATACTAACCGCATGACCGAAGACCGCAGCAAAGAACAGTTATTCGCAGTTTTCGCATTTGTTTCGGTGTTGGCCTCGCAACTGGGAGACAGGTCGACCACGGAGAGCGACAGGACATAGGATTCTAACCGCCATGGAGGATCAACTGTTAATGAACCTCGTGGACTACACCAAGGATCTGTTCGAAGGACAGACGGTTTTCAGCAACCCTAACCATGCTTTGACCGAATCCTCACCGCAGGTTTCTGAGGAAGTTAGGGCACAGCTTTTGACCCCGGTGGTTACGATGCCAGAATCCAAGAACGAGGCTATAGGTATAGAGGCACCGCCCCACTCCCCAGGTACGGAAAATTTCCTTACTACATTCTCTCCGGACTCATGGAATTTCGACTCCATCCCCACTCTAGTTCCGAACGCTCCTAGGGCTCAAGCTAATCAACCCGGTTTAGGGAAAAACCCCTGTCGGAATTCGGGGGTCAATACATCAGGCTTCTTTGGTACCCCAACAGATAATATTCAATCCACAAAGCCCTCATCTCAGGCTAGGGTAACTGACCCTCTTGCGGAGCATCCATTGGCCCCCAGATCAAAGAAGCAGAAAATAAAGTGTGTAAGGGCCACTCAGAAGGACATCTCTATTGAATTTGGAAACCCGGCAAACTTCGAAGAAACAATGAAAAATGCGCGCACGATGCTGGTCAGTCATGTGCGAGGGCGCTCCTACTCTTCGGACAGACTGAGGAAATGGGTACAGGAAATCTGGGGAGGTTTATTCTCGCAGCTGCCAGCGGTTCAGGTCCTCCCACGGGGATGGTTCTCTCTCAGATTCGCACAAGAGGAGCACACACACACCGTACTTGAGAAATTTTGGCATATTGAATCTGCCCCGGTTCTATTGAAGCGATGGAATCCCCTTTTCGATCCGGAAAGGGAGCAAATAGCTGCTGGACCACTATGGGTTCGGCTGCCTGGGCTTCCACTTCAATTCTGGAGAGAAGATGCTTTCACCCGCATAGGTAATGCACTGGGTTCATACCTTGATCACGATCGATCTTATTTGGATACAGGGAGGCAAACGGTGGCCCGAATCCTGATACACCTAAACACAAGAGAAGGCCTGGAGGAAAAGATCACTCTGAATGCAGGGAAGCTCAAGCGAATGCAGATACTTGATTACGAAGGAGTTCCCTTCCGATGTAATAAGTGTCATCAAGTGGGCCATATATACAGAGACTGCCCATTGATCAACAGCCCTGCCAGCACTACAAAGAATTCGCCAATATTGTCCAGAAGGAACTCACCTCTATCATCCATTGAAATCCGGAAGACTGCAAATCACAAGGGCGATCCCAGCGCAGTGGATCAGACAATGAAGGACGCTCCCTCTCCTCCCTTGACTCGGGCACGGGCTGCTGCAGCAGATGTTCAGACATCCGGAAATTACCACTCCTCTTCCTTATCTTTAATGGAGAAGTCTATTGATTTCTTAAATTCTGATCCTATCTCCTCTGCACACTGCATTATTTCTCCTCCCTCCATGACCCCTTCCACTGCCCCCCCTTCACTGACTCGTGCTCCATCCCCCCCAAAGGAATCCATCTCCAGAAGACACCCGCCTCACTCATATTCACTGCGCCCCCGCACATCACTTCCGGATTCTCTAGCTCCCTCGATTGGCCTGGGCATTATTACCTCGGGGATGGGTATCACTGCCACCAGAGGCCGGAAATCGGAACTGAACAAAGCTATTAAGCGCACCGGGGCCGAAGTTGCCTCCGGTTGTCAGTCCACCATTGATGGGGTCCTTAGAGCCACAAAACCCCCTCAAAAGGGGCCCCCATGAAGTTTCTCTCATTCAATTGCAGGGGGCTGGCTAGTCACCCCAAAAAACTGGCTATCAAACGACTTTTTGAGGTCGAACACCCTGATATCATCCTTCTCCAAGAAACCCTTGGATCTGCTGAGGCTGTCACACACTCCCTCAGTCTCTCATCGCCTCGATGGAATTTCATTGCCTTGGATGCAATCGGTAGATCTGGGAGACTGGCAATGGGATACAACCCTCTATCCATCAAGCTGGACTCTTCCTGGGGTGGACCTGGATACATGGGGATGGACATATTTGCGATTGAGCTTGGGATGAATCTCCGTATTTTCAATGTGTATGGGCCATGTCACCAAAGAGAGAGTTTCTGGAGAAAAATTCTTGGATACAGATTGATGTCCCTTGACCACATCATCATGGGTGGGGACCTAAATTTCTCATTGGGATTCAGTGAATCCTGGGGCTCTATGGCGCAAATAGATACTATCACAGACTTTATGAGAAGACAGCTGGAACTTCATGATTTGGTAGACGCCCCTGTTGTATAGGTAAATCCCCTCTACGGATAGAGGCGATCCCTACTAGCCCAACAGGGGTCTAGCAACAATCGAACAATGCTACACCGCAGGTTCCTAGTTGTAATTAACAAGTGGGTGAGAATAACCTACTTGGATGCCAACGCTTGTTCGTCGAAGAGATATTCCTCTCGCTCTTTCGCTCCAGCCGATCGCAATTCCCCGCTATCCTCGCGGATGAATACCTGCACAAGCAAAAGAGAGCAAACAAAAGCGTAAAATCTACTAACAACAACTAAGTATCGGTCAGGAAAGATACAATTTGCATTAATCAATCATTGAACAAATGTAAATGGAACCATAAGAGTAGTCATCTATCTTTATTAACAAAAAGTAGAGTAAGGTACAACCGGTGTCCTGACGTTGAGTCCTTCCCTAGAGGGTCCGGCCAGCATATCTTCCAAGCATTCACCTTTGGGACAAATCTCCCAAGTCAAAAGGTCTCTCTCTCACATACAAGGCAGCAAGCTTATGACCTTTCTCAAGCTCAAAACAATCCTCACACAACACACCAAGGCTTACAAAGAGCAGCACTAAAATGTACAAAGAATTCCTCAATCAAAGTCTCTATGTCCCAAACTATCTAACTCTCTAACTAGCTGCTCATGGGCAATGGAGGAGGCTTATAAAGAGAAGGAGTCTCCATGAATAGGCAAAGGATGAGCTTTCCACCAAGATAAGTGGATGGTCAGTCGAACAGATACGCCAGAGATAGGATGGCGACCTCAACAATGCTAACAACCAAGTCTGGAGGGATCTGGAAGGCTGGTTGTTAGAACAAATTCGCCCAAACAGGATCAGCGCGGAAAACCCGTGAACTGCCGCGCTGACATCGCACACCGACGTAGAAGAAGTCTGGTTAGCGCGAAAAGGACAAACGGAGGGAGCGTTGTTCGTAGAAATGAGACCAGCGCGGAAAAGACGTGTGCTTCCGCGCTGGCAGCGCAACAACAACATTGGCCTCCGCCTGTCAGCGCGGTTATTTTATAAACAGACGTGATGATTCATTTAACTTAGGCAAAGAG
>APFE031677516.1:4496-39735 GCA_000404065.3 Pinus taeda | reverse complement strand
GAAATGGGACCAGCGCGGAAAAGACGTGTGCTTCCGCGCTGGCAGCGCAACAACAACATTGGCCTCTGCCTGTCAGCGTGGTTATTTTACAAACAGACGCGATGATCCATTTAACTTAGGCAAAGAGGGTTTTTAGCCATTTTTGAGGAGCATGAGTATGAGTGAACGTGGTTTATAGCACAGTAGGGAGACTGACATGATGGCAGTGACATTTTACTGTGTAACAGCCCCCATGCAGAATCCCCTTCCAACTTGGAGAAATAGGAGAGTGGGTCAAGCTGCACTTGCCCGCAGACTAGACAGATTTCTTCTCAAAGGGCCTTTGATTCAAAAGCTCCTTCGTTTAAGACAATGGGTTGGATCAGGTGGCATATATGATCACTCTCCTATCTTTATGGAGATCATGGGTCCTCTCCCAAAGCCGAAATCGCCTTTCAAATTCAACCACCACTGGCTCAAGGATCCGAGTTTCATCATCCTTGTCTCCAACTTCTGGAGGTCACACCCAATAGACAGAGAAGCATCATTGGCAAGAGGATTTGTCAAGAACTTAACAGAGCTCAAGCACATGGTGATAGAATGGGCAAAAGAGAAGAAAAGCAGGGAGGATGCACAACTCATAAAGTTGGAAGAAAAGATACATGCCCTCCAAGATGACCGGAACTTGGCCTTTGGAACCATGGGGGACAAAACTCGGCTGATGGATCTAGAAAATCAGAAGCACAGAATCTTGAAATCCAGAGAGGAGTCCTTGAGACTTAGAAGCAGGGCTGTCTGGCTTAAAGCCGGGGATGAGAACTCCAAATTTTTCCACAATTTCGCGAAGGGAAGAAGGCTAGCAAACACTATTTGGAATCTACCTATGACAAACGGAGGGGTGGCTGACACGTTCAACAAGCTCTCCCTGCTAGGCACCTCACATTTCAGACATTTGTACAAGAATCCGGCGGGCACAAATTTAGAGGAAATCATCAATGTGGCCTCACATTTCCCCAGATTTGTATATGAAGATGACATCGATCCTCTCATGGAACCGGTCACTATGGAAGAGTTGGAGGGCACCATAAAATGGTTTCAGAAGGAGAAAAGTCCAGGTCCGGATGGATGGACGATAGAGTTCTACTCGGCCTTTCTAGAGTTCCTTGGAGAGGACATCCTGAGAGTGGTGGAGGAAAGCAGAACGTCGGGACAACTCTATGATGCAATAAACACAACTTTTATTGCTCTCATTCCAAAAACTGACTCCCCCTCATCATTTGACGATTACAGGCCTATTTCATTATGCAATGTTCTTTACAAAATCATCTCTAAAATCATTGCTAATCAGATTCGACCCATTCTATCCAAGCATATCGGGCCCCAACAGTTTGCCTTTCTGGAAGACAGACAAATCCATGAAGCCATTGGATCCGCACAGGAAGCTATCCACTCCATTTGGACAAAAAGGCTAAAGTGCATCCTTCTCAAGATTGACCTCTCCAAGGCTTTTGACCGAGTTAGCTGGCTCTATATCAAAATGATCCTCATCCACATAGGCTTCCCTATCCACTTCATCAATTGGATAATGGCATGCATCACATCCCCCTCTTTCAGCATCCTTATCAATGGCACGGCTTCCCATTTCTTCCACTCAGAAAGAGGCCTTCGGCAGGGATGCCCTCTATCTCCCTTACTCTTCCTTTTGGTGATGGAAGCTCTGAGTCGCCTCATCAGCTCGGCCAAAAGAGTAGGAACACTCAGAGGATTAAAGATCACAGAAGAGTGCTTTATCACACACCTCCTTTTCGTTGATGATGTGCTGATCATGCTTGATGGAAGTATACATGACACCTCCTCATTCAATCGAATCCTCAAGCTCTTTGCACATGCTACTGGAATGGAAGTTAACCGGGCAAAATCCACCATCACTATGGTTGGTACAACTGTACAGGAATCATTCTCAGCATGCCGCAACCATCTCTTGGATAGAGGGCTTAAATACCTGGGGTACTGGCTCAAACCCACCTCACAAAAGATTGCAGATTGGGTATGGTTGGTTGCTAAAATAGAGAAGAGGATCACTTGCTGGAGTTTTCGATATCTGTCAAGAGCTGGCAGACTGACACTGATAAAATCTGTGCTGGAGGCTACCCCATTTTTTTGGATGGCACTGGCTTGGATTCCGCGTAACATTTTATCAAAGATCCAGAAACTATGTAACAGATATCTCTGGGCGGGTAATAAGGATAAACGCACTTTTGCGTGGATCAGGTGGAACTCTATTGCACTCCCAAAAAAGTGGGGGGGGATGGGGATTAAAGGACCTTCCCACTTTTGCTCAGGCCATGGCTACAAAGATGGGTTGGGCACTGATGACAACTCACAGTCTTTGGACCTCCATTGTCTTCCACAAATACATTTGGCCCAGGAACATACTGGACTGGCTCAGAATGCCATCTTGGAACAAGGTGGGTATATCAACAATTTGGAAAGCTGTGTTACACGCCCTGCCTCTCATCAAGAATAACATCGTATGGAGGATTAACAGTGGTAACAGTGCTCGTGTGGGCCTTGATCCGTGGAATGGTAGCGGGGGTTGTCACAGTCTACCATGGGACCTGATTGAATGCCTATCTGCTCAACATATCACAGTACTCGCATAGGTCGCGGACAGAGATCGCTCGGACTTGTTTCATCAGGCCTGGAAGACGGCAAACCAACTCCATCTCCCTGCTAGATGGCACTTGATCTGGCGCGATTACTGTGCAGCGCTATCAGAATCACATATCAGGATAACAGAGGGATCGGATGAATTGATCTGGTTCCTAGCTGACAGTGGAAAATACACACCAAGGGATGGTTATGCGCAGCTTAACATACAGAAAAAGCCCGAGATCCTTGAAAATTGGTGGAGGCAGATCTGGAAGCTTGCTGCATCTCCCAGATCAAAGCTATTTACCTGGTGTGTTCTTAGAAACAAAGTTCCCACGGGTGACTTCCTGATGAATCGAGCCATACAGGGACCGTCGCGATGCATACTCTGCAAAATGGATTCGGAATCCACCGCTCATTTATTTCTGCACTGTACTGTGTTACGACAGACATGGACAAACCTAAAACCCTTCATCCCATTCGATGGGGACTGGGGCGGTCCCGACCCTATCAGCGCTTGGATAAATTGGACAGCGCGTCACAAGGGCACAAAGCTGATCAACCTTCCTATTATCATACTCTGGATTGTGTGGAAAGTTCAGAACAGTTGGACTTTTGATGAGAAAGCCCCTCAATGGCCCCTCATTGAAGCTGGAATCATCACAACTTACAGGGAGCTCCCTGATCCGGCTCCCCCAAAATTACGCCATCCAAATCCACCGCCCAATATCGATCTCTCCACCCCTTGGGCCTATTTCGATGGAGCTGCAAATGCTCAGAGCTGTGGGGGAGGCATCATACTGCACCACAACTTAACTCATTCCTACCATATCAAAGCTGGTTTGGGCGCTGGCACTAACAATTATGCAGAGCTCATATCATTGTGCCATCTCTTGCACTTTGCACTATGTCATCATTACACAAGCATCAACATATTTGGGGACTCACAGATTGTTATTAACTGGTTCAATGAAATCACAAATTGTCACATGCACACACTCAGAGCTATCATGGATGAAGCGCATCGATTTAAAGAAGATTTCACACATATCTCTGTTACTCACATCTACAGGGAGCATAATATGGACGCTGACAAATTTTCCAAGGAGGCCGCGATGATGGATCGTGGCATCTGGGAGATCACGGAAGTTTTGGGACAGCAAAAACAAAAGTTCTACCATCGGCCCTATATAGATCAGGGCTTCCCAACAGTGGGTCCACATCTCGCATAATGTACAGCAATAAGGACAACAGCATCCACAGATCACTGATATTGCACAGTCATCACAACAAATCCTCATAGATTTTGTTTTTTGATAGTTGCTGAAAATGCAACAACACATTTATAGACAATCGATGGAATGTATTAGATGATTACAGAGAAAGATCGATGTAAATTTCGGAATATGTACAGATCCTACAGTGATCATAGAATATGTAAAACTGATACATATGTAATTCTTTTCATAATTAATGGAAGTTTTACGGATTTTCCCAGGGGAAAAAATAAATTATAATATAATTTTATTAAAATTAAATATTATAAAAAACCATTAGAATCAAACCTTGCGTGAAGAGTGTGAACATTGAGGATGGGAAGAATATGGAGGGATAAGAGAGGAGTTAAGGAGGTGATGATGAGGTTACGTGAGGGTGAGTGATGTGAGTGGAGGAGGGTGAGTGAGGTGGAGGGAGGATGACGTGAGCATTGAGGTAAGGTTTTGGAGTCAGAGGCATAAGGAGCAAACCAAAACTTTATACTAAAATGTTTTAATATCATCACATTTTTTGAATCGCAAAATCACAAGTTATTAATTAATTTGTTTAATGAAATTGCGATATGCGACATCGCAATTTCACAATCACAAAATTTTATCACAAATTTAAAAATCGTATTTTTTGGAAGGAAGATAAGGGTTGTTAAGTGGGGCCAATGTGAATTAAGCATCTTACAAATTGGACTACAACCACTTTGCAATTTTGGGGTTTTGGGTTTGGCAATTTGTTTTAAAATTACAAATTGGAGTAAATTACCAAGACCCCGAAACATGTTTTCATCTATTGTACAATTTAGTTGGGTTATTTTGTAGGACCGCTAGTGAAAAATAAAATAATTAGTAAAAATTAAATGAGAGTTAATATTCACAACGAATGACTATTTTAATTGCAAAAATTGAAATATCATACATTTATTTACATTTTTTAATCTAGGTGAGAAAATGATCAAACATCAAATGAGTGTTATTTACAAATCAGTTGACCAAATTAGGCGAAACAAGTATCGATGGAAAGCTTGTGAAAAGACGAATTCAATGAAACAATCAAAATATAAATCCAATGAAAATGAAAAATGAAAAAATTGTAAGACAATTAACTAAAATAAAAATCATAAAAGATGCTTAGCCAAAAATTAATGGAAAGGGTCCCCATTATTTAAAGTAATGGGAGGTGTTGGGTTTTCCCTACAATAAGGACCAAGAACTCAAAATAGATGTTACAACCATTTATTTCATTACTGGTTTGTCTAGAAAGAGACAATGGATTCAATTGTGTGGTTCTCGCGCCGAAGGGGAGAACACATATATGTTGATTGCGAGACATTGTCGAGGCACTCGAAAAACTCAAGGTGGGAAGATAGATATAAAGACCATCACTAATCTCACACTCTAAAAAATAATTTACACTATGGCCCAGATAGTTGGGGCTAAGGCGTTGCATGAAGCAACAAAGTCTCATTTCCAGTACGCTATTGATTGTTTAAGTCCCACGGTTTTCAACTAGTGTGAGGGTTTGTTAGTCAATATGAAGATCCAACTTACGAACTGAAAATAAGGAAAGCTTAAACATTTCATATTCAGATCCATATTGGTGACATTCTTCTTGGAACGTGTGCCATTGTTTTGATATCAGTGGATAGAAGTGGATGCACAAGCTCCCAGAGATCCACTGTTGATGAGGTGGGGTGAGCTGATGCCGCGGCAGGGAGGTGGTCAACGAATGTCTTTTCCCCTAGCATTTTTTGGATGGATATAACAACATCTAATCATGATAGATGATTGGGCATATGATGGCATGAATTTCCAAGGATATCCCAATTTTCCACTTCCACCAAGTGCGTAGTGGACTAATGCAGGTAAAAACTAGTTTTTAAAGTTTTTGAAGTTTTTATTTATTTTTATATGTGTATTGAGATTTGATACTTGTGATTTTTGTAGATGTTGGACCAGAGAGACCTCTAGGGGTTTCTCTTATAGCCAGGCGAGTGGTATGCCAGATAGAGGATGCTCCATATGAGGAGGGAGCAGACCCGATCGTTGAGGCGGAACACAATTTGGAAGTCTTAACAAGGAGCATTTCAGAATATGTATTGATTTATGAGGTTCCACTATGATATCAGAGGCATATTGTAG
The DNA here is from genome assembly GCA_000404065.3 of Pinus taeda. Classification (NCBI taxonomy): domain Eukaryota; kingdom Viridiplantae; phylum Streptophyta; class Pinopsida; order Pinales; family Pinaceae; genus Pinus; species Pinus taeda. Next base: position 33,694 of record APFE031677516.1, on the reverse strand, counting down.
GGGTACCCGCCAGACTATGTTGGTTACTAAACCGAGTCATTAGAGTTGTGTCGCGCTATAATGAACACCATATGGGCAAATAACCATCTCTAGTTTTTATTTTCCGTACTTATGTAGGCTTGAGAAGCCATGTGTCTCAGAACACAAATTTTGACATTTTGATGTAATAAACTTTCTTGCAAACACACTCTATGTATATATACATGTTTTCTTGTTATGTTCACTATGTGATGGTTTTTGTTTCATATATGTCGCAGATGTCTATCTAATACATAATTAGCCAATGTATCTGTTAATGTGTTCAAACGTCTCGGAATATGTTGATAAGTGATATAATTAAAGTCTCGTTCCAAGAGACAAACTCGCAAATACATTCTCAATATTTGATAGTTTTTAACAGAATATTGTTTTTTTAAGTTGTAGTACAATGATATGTGAATCAAGATTAACGACTAACTCTCTAATTCCAAGAGCAATGGCTTCAAATAAAAGCTCAATAATTGCACTATATTCGGCAATGTTATTAGTAGTGCGACCTAAACATATGCCTTGTAAATTCACTAACTCACCATTAGGGTCATAGATTTCCCATGCGGAAGAAGATAAATTCCATGTACAACGACAAGCACCGTTAGTGAAACCGACATAAAGGTTCAATTACATCTGCAAACCAAATAGAACACATGGTAAGCAGAGGAAAATACGTTTGCAAAAGCAAACAAACACACCAAAACCAAACTGCACATTAATGAATAACACACTAAGATACAAAGTATTTACATGAAATCATGCATAATACTTCTTGAGGCAAATCTCTTTTCAGGGCTTAGCCATCTAATTTCCTTCATAGTCAACCAACTCATAGGCACATTTCTTTAATACTCGTTTAACAATGTAAGGCCCATGCCACATTGGTTCAAATTTCCCATCTCCCCATTTATCATTGGCTTGATCATATAACAAGACCAAGTCACCTTTAGCAAAAACAACAGGAGTAACAGTTTTATCGTATTGTGCTTTAACTTGTTTCTTTTGAGCTTCAATTACTAACGCAACAATACAGCAAGTTTCATCAAGCCTTTCGAGGTAAAGTAATCATTCCTCCTCCAGTGAAGTGCAATGGAGTAATTCGACAGCTAGTTTCAATGAAGGAATCTCTCATTCAATCAAAAGGGTTGCCTCTAGACTATACACCAACTAAAAGCATGTAAATCTAGTTGTTGTCTTAGCGTCGGTTCGGTATGCCCACAGAGCTGAAAATATCATAAGGTGCCAATTTCGTTTATGCATCCTAACAATATGTTGAAGCATTGTAACCAAGACTTTGTTGACTGCCTCAACTTGGTCGTTGGCCTGTGGATAGTAAGGAGTTGAGCCTTTGTGACATAGACCCAATTGAGAAGTAAGCTCTGTCATCATATAATTTTGAAAATGATAGCCATGGTCAGTGGTGATGGATTGAGGGACACCAAATCAAGCTATGACGTGATTAAAAATAAATCAAGCCGCAGTTTTAATTTTGGAATCATATGTGCGCATCGCCTCGGGCAATTTAGTAAAATAGTCGATGTCGACGATGATATAACCATGCCCCTCGTCCGAGTGAGGGCTACAGATCATGAAATCAATATCCCATTTGGCAAAGGGTTTGACGGTAATAACTAAGTCCAAGGGTGCGGGTGGGGTACGTCATTTCTAGTTATAACTCTGATAGCCATGACATTTTTGGACTGCTAAAATGCAAACTTTGAAGATCGAAAGCCAGAAATAACCGGCGTGAAACATTTTTTGAGTCGTAGCATATCTCGACATGTGACTGCCACAAGCCCCAAAGTGACAGTCATTTAATATTCTCTTCTCTTCTTCAAGCGTTAAACATCGACGAAGGATTGAATCAACACCAACATGGTGCAAAGTATCTCCAATAATTTGGTAAGGTTGGGACTGATGTTGGATGCGTCGATATTTAGAGTTGCATAACTCTCGTCAAAAGGTTTGGGTCTAGAGATAGGTAATGATATCTCCAGACCATGGATCAACAATACTGATGAGTAAGATAGTTTCGTCAGGGATCGACTCGTCAGATGCAGTAGATGTGGGTGTGGAAGGAATGTCGTAAACTAATTAAGCAAAAACCAGTGATTTCTTCAATTTAGCTTTAACAAATTCCAAATCAAATTCTTGTAAGATAACAATCCATTTAGAATAATTGCCCCCAAGCAACTAATGGGTCATAATGTATTTCATGGGGTTGCAATCAGAAATCACAGTGGTTTTTTGTAAGATAATATAGTGCCAAAAGCGTTGAACAGTGTGAATGACTGCTAAAGCCAATTTCTTGACATGGGCATATCAAGTTTCAACATCAATCAGGTTTCAACTCAAGTAATAAATTGCATGCTCGCCTCCATCATCATTTTCCTGAACAAGTACCATGGCAATAGTACTATCAATGACGACCAAGTACGAAAAATAATTGTGGTGATAATTTGGGGGATGAAGTAAAGGAGCACTAATGAGGGATTTTTTCAATGCATCGAAGGGTTTTTTGAGCGAATTTATCCCAAATGAATGGGATCCCTTTATTTAACAAGTGGGTAAATCCCTTCGCAAGTTCAGCATAATTTGGGACAAAACAACAAAGAAAATTTTCTTTCCCTTGTAAACTCCACAACTGATGTAAAGAAGACGGAGGGGGGAAATTCATGATGGCCTCCATCTTAAGGGTATCAATTTGGATGCCTTCCTTGGATATGACAAACCCTAAGAGATGACTAGATTTGACACAAAAGACACAATTATGCGGATTCAAATGAATATTATAGTGTCGACAGTGAAGAAAGATCTCTCAAAGGTGATTAGGGTGGTCGTGATGCTTAACAGAATGTATTGGTAAGTCACTGAGATAAGTTTGAATGATATGCTTAATATAATGAAAGGCATAAGACATTGCTTGCTCGAAGGTAGCGCCAACATTCTTCAAACCAAAAGGGATTTTTTTGTAATCAAAGGTTCCCCAAGGACAAATGAAAACAATTTTATGTTGGTCGGTGGGAAGAATGTTAATCTGGTTGTATCTGAAAAAACCATCCATAAAGGAAAAATCATACTCCCGACACATTCATCGATGATTTGATCTATAAAGGGAGTTGAATAATTATCTTTAGCACATGCCTTATTGATATCACGATAGTCAACAAAAACGCGGATAGTTCCCTGTTTCTTAGTTACAGGAACAATATTCGAGACCCAATTTGTCAATGGAATAGGATAAATGAAACTAGCTTTAAGAAGTTTTCAACCTCTCCCTTTATGGTAGTTTCCTTTTTAGGGTACATGGGATCAAGGCGCTGACGAACATGCTTTGCATTCGGATAAGTTAGAATCTTGTGCAATACTATACTTGGATCTATGCCAGGAATCTCTTCGTACGACTAAGAAAAGACATCATGGAATTATTTGAAGAGGGCAGTATAAATCTTGATCTCATATGGAGAACAAGAAACCACGATATGGATATTTTCAACAATCCCTGTTTTGACAGAGATGTCGATTGGCATTGTAGCTGAAATGTTCCCCATGTTTCCTTCGGACAACACTTCATGAACCAAAATAAGTGTCTGAAGTGGATGAGATGGTACATTGGAAACAAGGGTTTGTAGACAAGAAGAAATATCACTAATGCTTGGGAGAAATGAAGAATGATGATGGGCATCATTCCATGGAGTTTCCTCGAGAGACATAACTTTTGTGATACTCTCATAAGTCAGAAATGTCTCATTCAAAGGATTTGGAGAATCCAAAGAACCGAGCCAGGTAGATTGCGAATACACGTATAAACTCATACTGAAATGATCTTGAATTTCAGAAGTTGTCGCAGAAGACGGAATGATAAATTGATATGCTTATTCTATGGGGCTAAGTGGCATAACATCGCCAAAACTATCAATATGATAAGGACAGAGGACGACCCAAGGATCGTGACAAGTCGAGATCATGTTAATTGAAGTGACGTTTGGAGGTGGAAGGGAAAAATGCATGTTTGTATAGAGGAGGCCAAGATTATTGCCAAGGTTGCGGAGTTCCATCACCGTAAGTTCAGGGAAGCTATTGAAATTGAAAGAAGGCCTAACAATCTCAATAGAGATGATGGCTGGAAGATCAGTAGCTCCTGGATCCCTGCCCTTTCTTTTTAATCTTGCTTTCCTTTTTCCTCCCTCACGGCCCCCCCTCCTCCCCCTCTCCCTCCCCTTTTTAACCTTTTAGAGCTTTTAAAGTTCCCCTTTATTTCCCATATCCTTCTCATTTGAGCCTTATTTTTTCTTTTCTCCTAGGGTTTCTCCTTTGGCTCAGTGTTTTACTAATGGTCATGTTCTTGTCCTTCTTGTTTTTCAAAATGTTGTTAGTTAATTTCACAAACATAGAATAACATTTAATAAAAATAAAACAGAATAACATTCTTGTCCCTTTGGAATTAAATACATTAATAACCAAAGAAAAACTTTCTAAAACGCAACCCCCCATTTTACTTATCCCTGGGGATTTTAATTGAATAAAATAATAATAGTAATAATAATTATTATTATTATATTATTATTATTAACTATTTAAAATTATTAATTTTTCTATCCTTGAATTCTCTAATATTAAAACTTTTTAACTATTAACTAAAAATTGAATTTATTTACATAATATATATTTATATAATTATATTTTGATCAAAATAACTTTAACATTCTTAGGTTTATTTTATAACTAACTAGTTTTTATGTATTATAACTTTATAACTACATTTTAGATTAATTAATTTATTTTAATATATATTAAAATTAAAAATAATTAAAATTAATTAATTTCAATATATTTTTATAAAAATATATGTCCTTTTAACTTATATTTTAATTAAAAATATAATTTAACTATTTACAGATTACTCTATAGCTAACTTTTATAATAACTGTGATAACTAACAATTTTTTATTAATGTATTTTTTACTTATTCAAATTTACTTTTTCTAATATTTATTTATAATTATAAAATGATCCTTTTTGTATTTTAATAAAAACATTAACCTATTTAATAAGTTTTTAACCCTTATCTAAGTCAGCTAGCCGTTTCCCGGTCAAATCTAGTCGTTGTCTTTGTAGCCGTTACCTGGTCTAGAAAGTTCTGCTATCTATTTAATATGAAAAGTGAGATTTGTTCATTCAACTTGTCCTGGCGATGAACCACACTAGTTGGTTCGAAACGCGTCAACAAAGGTTTTCTTCATGTGATTTACGCCGAAACTCTACTTAATAAAGGGAAGAGTCTTTGAAAAGACCCGCCCCAACACTCTCATAAGGAATATTGATATTCCCAACATATGGCACATTACCATTTGAGGAGTTGGAAGAGAAAAAGGTGAGTTGATAGACAATGACTATTTTTCCTTAATAAGGAAAACAGAGGACACAGCATAAAGTGGAAACCACGCAAAACATTGCATGGGTCTAGCTACGACCAAGTAGAAGATTGTAATTCAAATTTGCATCGACAACTTCTACTTCTAGGTTAATGGTTTTTCCTTCCAATGATATCAGGAATTCATTGAGAATACCATATGGGTGTGAAACTCTACCATTGATGGCTTCCAAGGTATTAGGGGATTGGTTGAGAGGTGGAGAGCCAACAGCTTTCCAACATGAAAGGGACATGATGCATGTAGAAGCACCTTCATCAATAACAGTCCTATGAATTGTCTTCCCCTTGATAATAACTTGTATCAAGAAGGCAAGTTGATACGAGAGACGAGGAACGTGGTTCTCGAGGTCAAAAGTAATCATATTTTAATATGTAGGATCAATCCCTCCTATAGAAGATAGTAATTATTTTCTTTGTGATGGAAAAGTTTGGAGGACTTCCAAAGTTGACATCACCGAAGGCACTTGAGCTAAATCTTCCTCTATTATAATGTTGAGCAGCTCGCGCATTCAGATTATATGATGACTTCCAAAGAACACCTTTTGGAGGTGGTTGGATAATGGAATCATCACAAGTTTTCTCAATATGAAGAGGACCAGAACTAGGTGGAGTGGAAGTAGAAGGCGTATCAGTGGCATAATTTTCCCCAACCAGTTTGGTAGGAGTTTGATAATCTTTTGATCAAGTAGCAACAGAGACAGGTGTCGTTCCACTCATAAAAAATTGAGAACCTGAAGATGTAGAGGATTGAGGTTGATCTACCAGTGAAGTCTGTTGTGACTAAAAGGGTTCTTTCAACACATCTGGTGTCCATGGGGTGCCTTTTAACAGATGACTAACCTCAGCATAGGGGGGACAATCCTTGGTATAATGATCTTCATCACATATAAGACAAGGATATTTTTGCTTGTGTTTAGATGCATCATCAACAAATGGTTTAAGAGGATCTTATTTTGGGGCATCATATTTAGCCTTACCTTTACCCTTCTTTTTTTCTTTCGAGGCTTTGTTTTCTGTTGTAGATTGGACAAAATTCACCTCGGAAGTTTTACCAAGATTTTTAGGAGTATTCAAAGGAGGAGAAGGTGCAGTAGTCAGAGTATATTTCTGCTTCATAGAAGTAGAAGAAATTTTACTAGAAGTTTGACCTACTGACCCAATAATACCATCAACGAGTGGTGTCTCCGCAGGCTTAAAAGATGCCATATTAGTTGAAGTTCATGGGGCATCAGGTAAGAGATCATAAAGCATGCTAGATTGTGAATATACCAAATATAGATATTGATTACAGGTGATGTCTTATTCTTTGGTCACAAAACCACCCATAATTGTGTATTTGGTGATTTCATTAATGAATGACTTAGTAAACCATTCGGTTAAAATCTCATCAGGGATTTTAAACTTAATAAGGTGATACCAACATCTCCATTTCTTGATGTGATCGGAGATATGGGTAGCAGTATTCTGTTTCAAAGATGTTAAGAGATGGGTACCGGTTTCATATCGAACTGGTAGCTGGAAGTGAGTAAGAAACGCCATAGCCAAATTATTGAAATCTTGAAAGGCACCTCGAGGTAACTCGATGTACCATTTGGCGAAAGCACCCATTAGGGTTCACTGGAAAATATGCAACCAAATGGAGTCATCGACCCAAGAGTAAGATGAACACCATAAGTTAGGTCATGACATGAGCTTGGGGGTCTTCTCCAGACTTCCCTTCAAATTTTGGATAATTTCTAAGTATTTTGGTAGGCACGGAGGCCAATATGGTGAATGAAGTATTGGGTCGTTTGTGAGCCTCGACACATCCAACAACTCCAAAGTCGCTAAAAATGACAACTGATGATTAAAAGGCATGAAAGGCCTTTGATAAGGTCCATATTGAGGATTCCAACCTTGCTGGTATTGAATTTTCCCCCATACTAGCAGATTTTGATGATAGGGATTTTGATATTGCCCCCAATGGGAGGAATTTTTATCATGCAAAGGTTGAGTTTGTCCCCATAGAGGTGGGTTCTGGCCAGGAAAAGTTTGATATTGACCCGACACAGGTCATTGAGAACCATAGGGAGGATAGACAACCTATGAGGAGTATTGAGCATAGGGTTGTTGATGCAACTATTGACCTTGTTGATACAATAGTTGACCTTGCTACTACAATGGTTGACCTTGCTGCTGCAATGGTTGATCCTGTTGATACAATGGTTGACCTTGTTGCTGCAATGGTTGACCTTGCTGTTGCAATGGGTTCCCTTGCTGCTACAAAGGTTGTTGATAAGACCCTTGTTGCATGTAAGGTCCTTGTTGTACGAAAGGTCCCTGTTGCTGATAGGTTCCTTGTGAGATTTGATAGTTTCCTTTCTGATATTGATAGGTTCCTTGCTATAAAGGATTACCATCTCCTAAAGGATAAGTTCCAGAAGCAGACTGAAACTAACTAGACGACCTAAATGAGGGATTAGGACCAAACTATATTTAGGATCCTGCTTGTTGATTGAAAGGTGGATTTGGAGGTTTCTATGAACCATAAGGAGGGTATGCTTGTTGGTAAGGTATCTGAGTTGAAAGAGCTTGCTGATAAGGAATTTGACCAGATCTAGAAGGAATACTACCAACAATTTGACTTGCTCCCATAACGTGAGCTTGGGATTTACTCACATAGGTTCCATAAGAAATAGGAGGTGGTTCACCCCCATGCAGTGGGATAGGGGGTGGTACATATTGCCTGCTCAATGGAGGAGATGTAACTATTGTAGAGGTCGAAAGAGGAGTTGAAGAACCTATAGCGACATTAACTGACCCAACTGTGACTATAGGTTAAACAGGAATTGAAGAAACCACAGTTTGAATAGGAATTTGGGAAGCCACATTCGAAATGAATGGGCCAGAGGTAGGCGTAACGCTAGATGACCATATTGGATGATGATAAAGTGAAGATGTGCTTGAAGTACCTAAAAATAAATGACCAAGAGAGGTATAACTTAGCGAGAATAAAGGTTCATTACTTCCAGGTGGTGGAGTTGGCCTACTCCCCATATGAGGAGAAGAATCATATGGAAATCCTTAAGGCAAAAAGTGATATTCATATTCATCACCAAGACCCAAAGTATGAGTGGTTGAGACTTCTGGAGGAGGATCTCGAGGAGAGGTTGGAATCCCACCTTCTGATGCCATTGGTGGAAAGAGTTGGTGAGGAGGAATCCACAATGGACAAGGAGAAAGTTACAAAGGTACGTAGGGATTATCAAACACACTATATGGGTGTTGAGGAGATATTATCAAAGGATCGTAAAGCAGATTCGGGGGAAACAACAAAAACTGTTGCGGAAGCTCAAGATTTTCTGGGTCAGATTCCTGAGATGATGACAACGAATTTTGGGGTGGAGGATGAGAAGCAAGGTGTTGAATACTCGAGACAATTCCAAGTTCAAAACCTTGACCTTCAAGTGACTTTGGAATCTCAGGGTAGATTACTTGTGATGACCCTTCAGTGTTAGAATGTGAAGGGGATATGTAAGGTGAACTCGACGGTTCTGCCACAATAACTTTTTTCTCAAAAATGAAAGGAAAGGAAGTGACTTATTTGAGCTTCAATTAAAATTTACCATTAATAAGGCATAATTAGGCCAAGGAGAAATGCTGCATTGGTAAGACAAGTTATCATGGGCAGTAAATTTTAGAAATTAGAAATGAAAAATAAATCAAAAAGGGTAATCTAGGCAAGAGGGTTTACCAATTATATGTGAACCGCAATATATACCTTAGCCGAAACCAATGACTTAACGTACGGAATCCAATCTCCCCGAATGCTGTGTTCGTTGTATCACGTTTACAAGGTGGCTGAATTGGTTACCTGTGGCTAAAGGATAGCAACCTAATGGGGTCTCCCAATATATACACGATGGTATGTGGAGCACAAGTTTGTGTTAGCATTGTTTAATGCATCTTCATTCGATGAGAGCATTACCATATACTCGCCATACATGGATCGCCTCTCGTATACCTGAGAGTACTAGAGAACAATCCTATATACTTCCATACATGGAACAAGATTTCACCCTCGGGATATAATGCTAGAAAATAATGACAAATGCAAGGTTTATAGGCGCTGGAACAATCTCTAGCCTAGACCTCTAAATGTTTGCATTAAGTTCTTAATTCTCCTTAGGTTGATTGAGTAAATTTTAACGTTTATCTTGAATTATGTTTCAATTTTGGGCTCAAAACAACGTCACCTGAATCCCTAAGATGCAACTATATGAGAAAAATAAAACTTTCCACTTCGATGAAAGTTAAACCAATCAAGAGAATAAATTTCAATCAATAATGCATCAAACAACATGTCTTCCACTAACTTTCACTTTTTCTTTCCAAAATGTAATGCTCAAAAATAAAAAGGACCTTCACTTTTCACTATCCTAAATGCAACTTTTTGAAAACAAAATGATCTTCACTTTTACTAAGATGAACTTATATAACTAATGTTTTTTCTTTGATTTTTGAATGCCCTAAACTAAATAAAAATAAAAAAATTGGATTCAAATGATCTTGTTTAGCCAATTTAATGTTCTTAAATTGTCATCATAAATTATCGACCACGGCAGGTATACTGATGAAGCACTAGTGCACTATATGTGCTAGAAGTTATTTTATATCTTTAAGATATCTATGTTATTGTTAAGGTCTAAACTTAGAATTAATATGGAGATGGTATTACTGACTATATTAGAGTGTTGTTCTTAAATTTGTTAGCTGGCTATCCTAAAAATGAATCTCATTTGAATCAAGTTTTTTGGATGGTTGGAGAGTGATCCTAAACTCTATTCCATTAGACTGTTTTTTATTTTATCTTGAATTTTATGTTGCAACCAAACTATATTACTATATGAAAGAGATATCTATTCTATCAAATTGAAAATGAATGATGTCTGAATTTAATTGCCAAGAAAAAGAGTGTCACTCCTTAACTAATGCAACTCCACTCAAACAAGAACTAAAAATGATAAACTGGAAAACAACTAAGCTGTGAAATGAGACCGTTGAATTACACTAGGTAGAAAGAAAATGAGATGATAAAATTATACCAGGTAAAAAGCAAATGAAATAATAGGATTATGCTAGGTAGAAAGCAAAGGAAATTGCTTATGTAGAAAACAGTTTAATCTCGAATTCCATTATACTGCATTTCAAAACATAAAACAGAGCGTTCATAATTTAACTTTAAGAAATAAAAGAAATCTATTTGCAATCGATCAAAGACCTGTACTGAACCTAGGGGCCCTCCATGAGACAGTAAAAAATCTTCAATCAACGCAGCATGGAAAATATGAACCAAGTCTATTACTCACAAACAAGTTCAACGTGATGTTCTTCAAAATTTACATATAGCGGCGCGCACCAAAACATAGAGCAACCATTGCTCTTATAACATTTCTCCAAGTAACAGTATGAGAGTTTTAAGCCTACATATCTTTATTACAATCCCTATTAAACAAACTATATTGCTAAATATTCGATTTTCTACTTGGAAAAGCAAATCGATAAGATTTCAGAAAATTTGGACTCTGTCCCAGCACATAATCTTGTGTTTGACTTTGAGGTTGACCGTGTTGCAGTGCGATCTTCTTGAATGGTTAGCTCGAGAGAATAGGAATGAATCCATGAGGGGATCATTCCTCATCCATCCATATGTTCTTTTTCTTAGCTGGTGCACTCGAACCCTGTCAACAATGGAGGTAGCTGCGGAAATACAGATTAGCTGTAGAAATAGGCCAATTCTGTAGTTTAATGCAAAATTTAATAAAACAATAAGGTGTATAAACAAAATATGAAAAAGAGGACATGTAAGTGCTTACCTTAACAAAACCTTGTGTCTATTGCATTTATTTAGGTGATAGGTATAGGAAAAAGGGAGAAGTATAGGCAAAAAGGGTGTGAAGGTAAGGCAGTGCTTGGACTCTACATTCTCCCACGCTGGAGGTTTTGTATGTCCTCATATAATTCATGATTGTCATTCTCTTGTGCCCTCTTGTTATCACATTCAGGATTCACTTTCTTCTTCTTTCTGGCAACCACTGGCATTCTTGGTTTCTTCATGAGGATCTTATATTTTAGGTTGATGATTTCTCTTTGCATTGACCTATTTTCTTTCTTCAACTTCTTGTTCTTTTTGTACCATAAACTTAAATGAAGAATAAGGTTGTCACTCTTTGCAATTTGAATCCCATTCTGTGCTTTCAATGTTTGATTTTCATTTTTGAGATATCTGTTCAATGTCTCCAGTTCAAAGATCTCTTTCTTTAAGACATTAGATGCCAAAGGTTCTTGTGCCTCATTGAATTGATTACTTCCTTCTCCTAGACTTTGGATTGATTCTTTAGTTGTTGCTTCTTTCCTTTCTAATGAATCCATGTAGTCATAAATCTCTTGTTGAATAGGATCAACACTTGGACTATGCATTGGACTTCTTGGAGGTGAACTGCAAGGTGATGATGACACCCTTGGTGATAGTTTTGGTGATCCTTCTGGAGAGCCTTTAGGGTCTTCAGTTGGCTCCCTCTCCTCAAGATTGATATATTTTGCAGCTCCTGAAACTGCTTGTTGCATCGTATTCAATCTGGTACTTTTCCTTACTCCTGAGGTCCGTGATCCCTGTGCTTTCCTCTTTTTAGCTTTTGGCTTCTTTTCTTGAGGAAGGATCTTGGTTTGTGGTAAATCCTTTGTTCTTTTGCTAGCTTTCTTTCTTCTAAGATTTCATTTTTTCATTTTCTACAAAACATCCACTATGGGTAGTTCATCTTCTGATAATTCCTGTTGAGACTAAGGTTCTTTTTCTTTTATTGTTTCCATTATTATCTTCCTTCCTCTGAGGATTCTACTACTATTGGGTTGTTCAAGGGCTCTTTCTTCAAAATGGTTCCTTACTAGAAAATTTTCCTAGTTATCCCCTATACTCGGAAGGTGAAACTCAATCAAGATTTTTATCAATCCATGATGGTACATGGTATTGTCTATGAATTGAATTTTCTTTTGAACATTCTTAGACATTTTCTTAAGACTATGCAAGAGGAAGTAAGGAAGATTCATTTGGTGTTCCTCAACAAAATTCATCATTATTCTAATGTGGTAGAAATACATGTATCCAAACCAACCTTCACAAGTAATAAATTTCCGAAGTACAAGGAGAAAATTCCTTCATTTACTCTTAAGGGTTGTACTAGGAATACCTTTCTTGAAGATGGTGGTGTCTATGTTTGGATTTTTTAGGAAAACTTTCCAATATTACCCATCGATTCCTCTGTTTTTGAACCATTTTTCTCCACTTCTGTGTAATTCAGTAGCTTCTACGATTAGGGACTCCGTTATGGTGAATTTGATGTCTCTTATTTCAACCTCCATTCCATCAAAAGAACATGTAAAAGTCTTCGTCACCTCTCGGTGGAAATTGTTGAATTTCTCTATAAATTGTAACCATTGTACTTTCTGCACCAACTCCCTGGTTTGAGGAAATCCTTCTAAGGATTCCTCTATTGGTTCGAAACGCGTCGGCCAAAAATTTCTCTTATGTGATTTCTACCAAAATACTTTGCTTAATTCATTATGGATCACAGAAGCTTGAATACATAAACTTCTTTCCTGTTGGTTCGGTTCAGACAATAAAACCCATTATGGAAGATGCTTTGTCTGATTTCTACCAAAATAATTTGCTTAATTCATTATGGATCACAGAAGCTTGAATACATAAACTTTTTTCCTATTGATTCGGTTCAGACAATAAAACCCATTATGGAAGATGCTTTGTCTCAAGGACTACTCACTTGAGAGGAAAAATGGTGTTGGTAGGGTTCCATTCAGTGGCAGAGAGATGGAGAGGTTATGTGGATTCGTAGAAATGGGAGAACATGTGAATTATAATGAAGGCCATGGGAATGAATTGACCATTAGAGCGCATTCAGAACAATGATTGTTAATAAATTTACAGTAGAGAGATAAATTATTACTGAGATTTACCGAGATTTACAGAGAGGAATAATAAAATAACTAGCAAAAATACACATAAATATTATACACAATATTTATCTAGGAAAACCCCAAAGCCAGGGAAAAACCCAACCCAATGAGATCTCATTAGCATTGGCCATAACCCTGGCTAATCCGGTTAAGTGAGCCTTCACCACTCACCTCTAGGCCTACATTACAATGAAGTATTCTCAGCCTTTTATAGGATGCATTAAATGTAATACCACATACCAATAATACCATGGGTACACTATACCATGTGCCCAAAACGACTACTATTAAACCAAGTCAACCTTGACTCAAAGCTTGAGTCAATTTTACTTAACAATTCCCCCCTTAAACTTGACTTGGGGTTCCTTGACTAAATCTAGCCAAAACTTGCTAAGTGAGACAACCCTGCTCAATCTAGCCCTTACCTCCTTCAAAGTTTTTATAGGGGATTTCTTAACTCGACATCCCCCTATTACGTATGTCTAACCCAGACTTTACCGGTAATTACCCAGGGGTACGCATGCCTTACTAAGTCTTACAACAATATGCCCATTTACATGCAAATTAAAAATTTCACTCCATTAATTTTTTTTCTTTTTGTTTACCCTTGTTGTTATCTTTGTACATATGACATCAATGTCCATAAAAAAGAACCCATCCACCAAATTACATGGGTCACTAGCCACTGTAACCGCCAGTTATCCAAGCATTCTTTTCAGGTACATGGTTCTTCAATTAATTAATCCACGTGCACATATCCTCCTCATCCACTGAATCTCTCATGACCCAATAGTGTTCAAATTTGCTTCACAATCTATGGCTTTTGATCGAGATCTATAAGAAAAACTCAATTATCTCTCCATCTACCATGTCAATACAAACCCTTGGCAACAAGACAATCATGGAGCATGCAAGGTTAAGAAATTTACTACAGAGAGATAAATTATTACTGAGATTTACAGAGAGGAATAATAAAATAACCAACAACAATACACATAAATATTATACACATAATATTTATCCAGGAAAAACCCAACCCAATGAGATCTCATTAACATTGGCCAAAACCTTGGCCAATCCAGTTAAGTGAGCCTTCACCACTCACCTCCAAGCCTACATTACAATGAAGTATTCTCAACCTTTTATAGGTTGCATTAAATGCAATACCACAGACCATAATACCATGGGTACACTATACCATGTGCATAAAACCACTATTATTAAACCAGGTCAACCTTGACTCAAACCTCGAGTCAATTTTACCTAACAATGATTCGACAATTACTTCAATAGATTCGGAGTGAGGACAAGATGAGAGTTTAAGTGGTGGATTATGATGATTTTGACAAGCAACCATTACCCATAATTTGCAATGATTTTGTTTTATCTTGATAGTGCTATGTCCTCTTAGTTCATATATGCAATATATTGATCCTCATTATAAAATTAAAGTATCACATACCTTTCACTAACTTGCTAACCTTATTTGTCCTTTGATATCTCCTATAGGTACTTTCCATTGTCAATTATTCTTCAATTCAAATCACCAAGTGTTCCTGCCAAGTTGGCTACAAGAATTTTATTAGAGTTGCAGAAACTTGTCCTAGCTACAGAAAGTGACTAATTTTGTAGCTGAGAAAAAAAAAAAATTTAGGAAAGGGAATTTCTTTTTTTGGAAAGAAAATTTAAGGTGCCAACAGGAGTTGGTTTTCACTTCAAATTTTCTGTATAAGCATGCCAACAACATGTTGGTTTTCATGTTTATACCTTCATATATATATATATATATATATATAGAAAAAGTAAAAATTTTAAAGGTGGAAAATAATAAGAAATCTTCTCAACCATCTTTAAATTCTAAATTATCTTGGGAAAATTTTGACAAATTCTTCTTTTTGTCAAAAGGCTTTTTAATAAAGACTAAGTCGATTTCCATTTACTAAAAGAGAAATTTTCTCTTCATCAATAGTTCTAATTCTAACTGCATCATTGTCAAAGACATTTTCAACTTCATAAGGTCCAAGCTAGTGGGTTTGAAATTTTCCTTGGAAATTCTTTAAATTTCACTCGAAGAGTAATGCCAAATCTCCTGGATGGAATTTTCCTTCTTTAATGTACTTATCATGCCATCTGGATCTCTGTTGTTGAACTAGGCTGGTATTCTGGAAGGCTTCTTGTCTTATTTGATCAAGCTCATTAAGTTGTCTCATCCTTTGCTTTTTTGCTGTTGATAAGTCAAGATCTAACTGGACTGCCGTTTTATAAGTCTGGATCTGGAACTCTATTGGAAGTAAGACCTGCTTCCCATAAACAAGTTCATAGGGATTATGTCATGTAGTACTTCTCCATGTAGTTCTGTAAGCCCAAAAAACTTCTGGAAGCTTTTCTGCCCAGTCCTTCCTGTGTAAGCGTATAGTCTTGGTAAGGATTGCTTCAATCACCTTATTTGTAAACTCAACTTGTCCATTGGCTTGTGGATGGTATGGAGTGGATTTTTGATGTTTGATTTTTTACTTCTCCACAAGCTTCTGCACTAATCTGGATGTAAATTGTGTTCCTTGATATGTTACAATTTCTCTTGGAACACCAAAACGAGTGAAAATATCCTCAAAAAGAAATGAAACTACAACAATTTCAGTAGCAAAAGGAAGTGCTTTAGCTTCTACCCATTTAGTGACATAATCAGTACATACCAGAATATACCTTTTCTTATTTGAAACTGGGCTGATTGGACCAACAAAATATAGTGCCCATTTTTCAAATGGTTTAATGAGTACCTGTGGCTATAATGGCATTTCATTTGAAAGAGTGGGTTTGCCCATTCTCTGAAAACTATCACATCTTTTAACATATTCCTTGGTATCCTTGAAAATGGAAGGCCAATAATATCCTAAAAGTAAGACTTTATAAGTAATTCATTTGTTAGAAAAATGTCCTCCACATGGTTCATCATGGTAGGCTTTAAGTATTTCTGGTATTTCATCCTCTCGAACACATCTTCTGATGATGAAATATGGTTCTGTTTTGTATAACTCTTCGTTTATCCATGAATAAGATGTTCTATTGTGAACTATCCTCCTCTTTTATCTAGGAGACAAATGAAATGGTATTTTCCCTGTAGCTAAATAATTAGCAATATTTGCATACCAAGGTGATTTAGTAGATACTGCAAAAAGATATTCATCAAGAAAATTATCCTCTACAGGTTGATCATTATTATCATTCTGAATTCTAGAAAAAAAGTCAGCAATTGTGTTATGTTTTCCAGGTCTAATCAGAATGGTGATGTTGAATTCTTGTAACAATAAGATCCTTCTAGTTATTCTTCCATTAGTGATTGGTTTATTCATTAGGTATCTAATCGCAGAATGGTCTATGTGAATGAAAGTTTCATAGCCAGTTATATAATGTCTGAATGTGTTAATGGCATGAACTACGGCTAAAAACTCCTTCTCGGTTACAATATAATTTAGCTCTGTAGGAGTTAAATTTTTACTGGTATAATAGATTGCATAAGGAGTAAGGTCTTTTTTCCCTAACACAGCTCCCAAGGTTGTTTCTAAAGCATCAATTTATATATGGAAAGGCAATTTCCAATTAGGTCCTTTTAAGATAAGTGCTTCAGAAATTCTCTTTTTCAAAGTTTCAAAGGTAGCTTGACAATCAGAATTCCAATTGAATTCATAATCCTTGGTAAGTAGTTTAAAGAGTGGAGATGGAATTTTTGTGAAGTTTTCTTTAAATCTTCTATAATATCTAGTAAAACCAAGAAAAATCCTAACATCTCGTTGACAGTTTGGCACTGATAATTTAGAAATGACCTCGACTTTAGATGAGTCTACCTTAATTCCATCTCCTGAAATATGGTGACCTAAAACAATTCCTTCATTAAACATCATGTAACATTTCTCATGATTTAACGAGAGATTTTTTTCTTTACATATTATTAAAACTTTTTCTAAATTTTCAAGTGCTTCATTAAAATAATCTCCATAAACTGTGAAATCATCCATGTACACTTCCACACAATCATGAATAAGATCAGAGAAAATTCTGAGGATTGCTCTTTGGAATGTTGCCGAAGCATTGCATAATCCAAAGGGAAGTACTCAGTAAGCATAAGTTCCCCATGGATAGGTGAATGTGTTTTTATCTTGATCTTTAGGTGCTACCTGAATCTGGTTATATCCACTAAAACCGTCCAAAAATGGAAAATATTTGTCCCTTGCAAATATGTCTAAGACTTGATCTATGAAAGGTAGTGGAAAGTGGTATTTTAATGTTGATTTATTCAATTCCCTGTAATCGATGCATACTATCCATTTTCCATTTTTCTTTGGAACGATTACTAGGGGTGAAACCCACTGATTGTCTGATATCGGATAGATGAAATTTACATTTAGAAATTTTTGCAAATTTCTCCTTAACAATTTCTTTTAGATTTGGGTTCATTCTTCATTGTGGCTGTCTAACTGGTCTTTCACTTTGTTCGATGTAGATATGATGTATGCAATTTTTGGGGTCAATTCCTCTCATATCAGTGTATTCCCATGCATAAGAAGAAGAATATTTCTGTAAGACTTCTACCAGTTGATTCTTTTGTAATTATTTCAAGTTTTCATTAACATTTAAATTTTCTCCTGAAAAAAATTCTATTAAAGAATTCCCAAATTTTTCCATGGAGAGCAATGATACCTGTCTAGATGAGAGATATTCATTTCAACTACGGTCATAAGGTGAGGAAGATTCATTATTTTCCAATAGATTTAAAATTTGGTCTTCCTCTCTCACTTGTTCGATAGTGAAAATAGGTTGTATATCATCTTCATCATATATCCATTCCTCATTCTTTGTTTCTATTGTTGTTCTTGTAGGAGGGTATAATGTAAATTTCTTTGTAGAATTTCCATCTGAAATAAACATGTCACCTGATCTACAACCGATGAAAGCATTAGCTGTAGTTAACCAAGGTCTTCCTAGGATTAATGCATGTCCTCCTAACTTATTATTGGGTGTTAAGGCCATGAAATCAATAGGATATTCACAAGAATCTAAGGATACACAAACATCCTCCAACACACCATCAGGTTTAATCACAGACCTATCTTCTAATTGTAATAGTGTTGGTGAGTATTGAAGGTTAGGAAGCCTAGTGAATCCATAACTTGTTTATTTATTATGTTTATGGCTGCTCCTAGATCAGTCAGTGTGTTTGGTATTTCAATTCCATTGATGTGAATTTTTACAATGGGGCTTCCTGGATCTAGATATTTTTGGATTGTTGTCTTCCCCATCATGATGTTTGAGTTTTTTCGACTAATTGAATTCTTTTTATGTCTTTTATTTTTCTTCTTGATCTTTGAGTACTTAATTCCTTAATCGTTTTTGCAAAGATTGGTGTTTTTTTTATGCCTTGTAATAAAGGAATTTTGATATAGACATTTCTTAATTCATCCAACATATTATAATCAGGCAATGTAATTTGTTTTTCTATTCCTTCATCAATTTTCAACTATTCAGGGAAAGGTGGTCTAATTGATACCGAGGGTTGTTCTATAATAGGAGTATTTATTGGAACATTTTCTGTTTTATTATTCTTTTTTTGAGGGAGATAGGTCTCTCCTTCTTCATATTGATTTTTATGTTTTTGAATATTTGGTCTTGCTTCTTGAATAACAACACAGGGTTTTCTTGTAACACTCTTCTAGACCTTAATTGGACATTATTTAGATCTAGTGGAGTTATTACATAAGTTTGAGGATTTTGCCCTTCCATGTTGTACACAGGTTGTTGTGGAATTTTATTATTAGGATTCGGAAGTGGTTGAGTAGGTAGTTGATTTGGTTTTTGTGTAAATGGTAGGGATAGCTGTGCATTTTGATTATGAACTTGGATTTGAGGTAATTGATTAGCTTGGGGAATTTGATTAGATTGGGGTAGAAATTGTGGTGGAAGATAGGATGGTGAATATTGTTGATATTGAACACAAGCCCCATAAGGACTTTATCATCCTTGATTCCAAGATTGTGATTGTGGCTGATCCCAAGGCTGCCAAGGTGGATTCCAATTATTTTGTGAAGACTGATAAAATTGTTGAGGTCTGAAGCCTTGTGGTTGATTTGGTTGGGAGTTTTGCCATGGTCTCTTGGCTATAAAGTAAAAAGGGTCTACTTGTTTTGATATTCCTTCATCATTAAATACAACCTTGAGACATAGTAAAGAAGGACACTCCTTAGTATCATGATTATCTGCACATATGGCACAAGTTTCTATAGCTTTTGAATCTAAGGGACACTCTCTCAAGGCATGCTTTTTTCGACATCTAGCACAGAAAATAAATAATGTAACATTTTTTTATTTTTTCTTATTCTGTATTTTAAGGGTGTCTATTTGTTCACTTAGACTCCCTAAAATATTTGTCTTGAAGGTATCAAGCAAGCTTCCTAATTCTGCCCTGCTATCTGTCCCAGCTGTAGATTTATTAATTCTTGATAAGAGAGGGTCTCTAGGACTCTTCCCTACTTGTGCTTTACCCCTTGAGATATGTACACATAGATCACAAATATCTGCAAATGGAAATTGAGAAAGATATCCTTTCCCTATTAGGTTAAGGAGATAAATCCATTTATCTTTGATAGCTTTGAGCAGGAGGGCTTTAAAAATTTCCTCATCCAAATTATCCATTTTTTCTCTTTTAATATTGCAGACAAATCTCTCTACTAAGTCTTCAAGATTTTCATCTTCCTTTTGTGTCATTTTGAAGACTTCATCTTTAAGGTTACTAGGCATAAAGTAATCCCTATATTTTCCTAAGAAATCCTCTTTCATTTGTGCCCATGCTCTTATAGAATTCATTCCTAAGCTCATGAACCATTTTAATGTTGAATCCTTTAAGGTAGCAGAGCATAATTTCAGTTTTTGAGCATCATGCAGATAGTCATATGATCTGCATAATACTTCAAATTCGAAGGGAAATGTCTTTGGGTCTTCATTTCTTTTTCCGTGGAAATTAGGAAGAATTGAGGGTGATATATTTTTCATTGTGCAGGTTGTATCTTCATCAAAAATATGAAATCCAAAATGATCTTGATTTCCTCTACCTCTACCCCCTCCTTTATTCCAATATCCACCTCCTCCTCTTACTCTTCCTCCTCCAATCCTATTTTCGTCACCATTGACATTGTGTACCTCTCCTTCCCTTTCTTCAGCCATGACAGATTCCTCAGAACTAATGTAAGTTTCTTCTAGTTCTTCTGGTTCCTTTATCAATGGGTTGTCAAAATAAGTTTCATGTTCCTCTTCTTCGCTAGGAACTTCTAATTCTTCTCCTAAAATTTGTTCACCAGTGAAGGATAGAAAAACTACTCTAGTTGGGGATGCAATATTTTCTTCAATTACAGCTTCGGTCGATGAAGTAGGTGAAGTTTTGGATTGGACTTTTGATATTGAGACTTCAGGAAGTCTTTGTCGACCTGCAAATGGAATTCAATTTTGAGTAGGTGGTATGGAATTTTGAAGTCGTGATGAAGTGAGTGGATTTGTGGGAATCAAACTTCTTCCTCGTCTTACAAATCTACCTCTAGAGTCTCTATCCCTACACATATCATGTTTTGAATTGATCATTTTTCTCAATTTTTTTTAAACTTCTATTTGTACTTCCTTGGCAATGGCACCAAAATGTTTAGCCAATTTAATGTTCTTAAATTGTCAGCATAAATTATCGACCAGGGTAGGTATACTGATGAAGCACGAGTGCACTATATGTGCTAGAAGTTATTTTATGTCGTTAAGATATCTATGTTATTGTTAAGGTCTAAACTTAGAATTAATATGGAGATGGTATTACTCGCTATATTAGAGTATAGTTCTTAAAGTTGTTTGTTGGTTATCCTAAAAGTTAATCTCACTTGAATCAAATTTTGTGGATGGTTGGAGAGTGATCCTAAACTCTACTATGTTAGACTATTTTTAATTTTATCTTGAATTTTATGCTACAACCAAACTAGATTACTATGTGAAAGAGATACATATTCTATCAAATTGAAAATGAATGATGTCTAAATTTAGTTTCCAAGAAAAAGATTGTCACTCTTTAACTAATGCAACTCTACTCAAACAAGAACCAAAACTGATAAACTGGAAAACAACTAAGCTGTGAAATGAGACAACTAAATTACACTAGGTAGAAATCAAATGAGATGATAAAACTATACCAGGTAAAAATAAAATGAAATAAGAAGATTATGCTAGGTAGAAAACAAAGGAAATTTCTTATGTAGACAATAGTTTAATCGTGAATTCCATTATATTGCATTTCAAAACACAAAACAGATCACCCATAATTTAACTTTAAGAAATCAAAGAAATATATTTGCAATCGATCAAAGAACTGTACTAAACGTAGGGGCCCTCCATGGGACAGTTTATAATCTTCAATCAATGCAGCATGGAAAATATGAACCAAGTCTATTACTCACAAGCAAGTTCAACAGGATGTTCTTCAAAATCTACATAAAGCGGCGTGCACCAAAACACAGAGTGACCATTGCTGTTATACAATTTCTCCAAGTAACAATATGAGAGTTTTAAGCCTACATATATTTATTACTATCCCTATTAAACAAACTATATCTCTAAATAATCAATTTTCTATTTGGAAAAGAAAATCGATAAGATTTCAGAAAATATGGATGATGTCCCGGCACATAATCTTGCAGTTTACTTTGAGGTTAACTATGTCACAGTGCGATCTTATTGAATGATTGGCTCAAGAGAATAGGAAAGAATGCACAAGGGGATCATTCCTCATCAATCCATATCTTCTTTTTCTTAGCTGGTGCACTCGAACCCTGTCAACAATGGAGGTAGCTGTGGAAATACGAATTAGCTGCAGAAACAGGCCAATTCTATAGCTGAATGCAAACTTTAATAAAACAATAAGGTATATAAACAAAATATGAAAAAGAGGACATGTAAGTGATTACCTTAATAAAACCTTATGTCTATTGCATTTATTTAGGTGATAGGTATAGGAAAAAGGAAGAAGTATAGACAAAAAGAGTGTCAAGGTAAGGTAGTCCTTCGAATCTACAGATCTAATGCAACTAATACATTACAAAGCAACACCAAATCCATTTCAAAAGCACCTAAATGAAAATAAATTTCACTTTTTCCTTTTGAAAAAATAAACGATGCACTCCTTTCAACTTGAAAATCAAACAATGTAATCTATGCTTGATTAAAAACAAAGATGCTTTCCAAATGCAAATGACTTAATGCAACTTGAAAAGAAACTTTGTGAAAGACAAGCTAAAACAAATGAAAACTAATTTTTTCAATAATCTCCACATAAAACAAGAGTCAATCAATCAACACACTAATATATCAACGACACAACAAGCAGTGAGTGGTGACTAATTGACCTAGGAACCCTAGAACTCAATCAAAGTCTCACTTCAAACACTTCAAAGTCAGAGAGAATAATTACTAAGTAAACAAGACAATAAAACAAAAACACTAGAAAATTCAGACTTAGAGGACAAGAAAAGGCCTCCAGAGGCTAGGACACACTGGATCCTAGGGTATAAACCCTAATTTTTCTAAAATTTCTGAGATCAGTGCAACTATCATAGCCAAAAACGTGCTTAAAGTGGCTTCAGCGTGACTGTTTCAAGTAAAAACATGTTGGCAGCGTGACTGTCCAAGCAAAAAACACGTGAGGTGAGAAAGTTGGTAAAAAATAAACAAAATTTCAACAAAGATTCCATACCTAACACTCTAAAGTAGTGATCATTCAATGTGCATACCTATACATACCTAGATGAACTGATAATTCAATGGTTGGTCAAAGTGATCAAAAGACCAAATCAAGAAAAGAGATTGAAGAGGCTATAGCTTTCCCAACGAAGTCGGCATTTTGTTGTGAAGATAGATCCCCTCTGCGAAGAAAGGCAGTCTCTCTAGCCTAATGAGTGGGTCTAGCAACAAACTGAACAAGCTAATGCAAACTTTCCTAGCTTATGTTAAAATGTAGAGAGAGAGAGAAACCTACCTTGCTCTGATGCTAATTGTTCAATCCTTTGGTGATGGTTCTAATCCCTTAGCTTCCAGGCTTGCTTCTTTCTTATTCCTTACGTTTGAGTACCTATGAAAGAGATAAAAATACAATACAAGATATAAGAGCATACATAGTATATATCAAACATAAACTACTTGATAGATAAAGGAGTATCAAGCTAAATGCATAAATATTTAGACATTTATGGAAAGTGAACATCAAATATATATATTAATCAATAAAAAAGGGAAGCATACAACCATTGCCTTGATGTTGGAGACCTCCTTTTGGTGGATGTCCAAGTCCAAGCCAAGACTCTTCAAGCACTACTTCTCCAAGTTAGATGGGCAACATTTAGGCACAGTCTCAGCATAGGAATGAAGGCAATCAATGAACAACCATTTGGGAATGGAGGGGATTTGATTTATAGGAAGGGAGAGGGAGTTAGGGATCCAAAAAAGACGGAGGAAGGTCCACATCTCAAGGGGAAGGTCCTTAAAGGTAGGATCAAGAGCTCCACATGAGAGAGATCAACCATATCTCTACCCAACAACATACAACTCGTTTTTTCTCGAATTTTCTAGTATACAAAGCTTCTCCTCCAATTTGAGAAAACCTACCAGAAGACGTTGAGCATGAGTTTCCTTATCAAAACCCACACTGGCAGTGTTAGGTCAAAGAACTACAACATGTCGTCAACACGGGCAAGCGGTGGAGCAAAGAGTGTTGGTCCTGAAATTTAGGGTTTTAGTCAACCTTCTCGAGAATTGACTCAAAGTATTTTTTCTTCCATTCTTCGGGGATATTTCAATATGTGTTTCATGATGAGTACACTTCACAGTTGTCAATATAGTGGCACTTCAGGATGTGGAACAGGAAGTGAAAATGAGGTGTGACAAAACACTGTGTAACACTTCATATATGAGGAAAAGACATGAAGTCAAGAGGATGGTTATTGACATACTGCTACTACAATATCTTGGTGATGCTTGAAAGCATTGCATTTTTTTTCACATAAAGATTGATGCTACATTTCCCTATCTTACTTCTTGATGATGATAAAGGTGTTTGTATTGCAGGACCTTATATGATGTATGATGGTTGTTGATTACTATCATGGTCTTGCTAACTCACTATTGAGGTCTTTGGTTTTGGTTATAAATATCATATTTCTCTCTTGATGTAAAGGTCATGTAAATACCCATGTTGTAAATCATTGTAAAATTCAGTCATATTGGGGCCCAAGTCATTTATGTAATATTGTGGGTCAAACATGTAACTCCCACTGGGTTGGGTGATTGATGTAAACACGAGTCATTCGTGATAGGAAATGTCATATTTGGTTGAGTCATAGAGTCATGTAATTCATTATCCTCCAGAAGATTCAACATATGCTCGAGGGGAACATGGTCAGTATATAATGTTCATATTCAACAGATCATATCTACAAAGGGAGAGAGAAGTCTTCATTCAGCTTTGGTCGGCCCTTTTCCCTTAAAGTCAAAGGGGGAGAGAAGTTTGGTGTTTGGAGAGAAGTTTGGTGACTTGGGAGAGAAGCATGGTGTGCTTACTTTTACAGGCAATGGTGACAAAACAATAAGTGGTTGCCATCAAGTCCAAAGGGGGAGATTGTTGGCATTATGGATAATGTGTTGTCCTTGATGGAAACCTACTTGATATACATGTAAACATGAAGGTTATTCAAATACTATAGGTGATATGAACAAAGGAATATTAGTTTACCAACATATGGATGTTGAAGATAAAGTTTGAGAAAGTATATGCAGGTCCTGTGAAATAAGACCGCCTACATACATAGGTATGGTGAAGAGAGGTCACGTACAGAATCCTCACCATGGTATTTTTAATGCTAGGTGTCTTTACCATGGTAATGGACCATAGTAATGAGTGTGACAATGGTTAATTGATCCCATCAAAGAATACCAACTACATTACTAATGGATTGGCCTAGGGTATTGGCTAAGGTTAAGGCTATATAAGGAGATGGAGATCAAAGTGTTAAGCGTGCAAGTCATGGGTTAAGCATGCAAGTCATGGGTTATTAATGTGTAATGTGAACTGAAACATGTATGCACCAAGGAGCATGGAGGAGGTTCAAACCTGATATATCTGAAAGTATAGTAAAGGCTAATGAATATGCTTGCTTGATCTTTTATGATTATGACTAACAATGATAAATTTGTGGTGGTAATGATACTCTGACATGAATGTGTGACAATAAGGTTTGCGGAGTGTGTGGTGTGATTGCAACGAAGGAAAGACTAAGTGATTACATATATATATATATATATATATATAATAATATATATATATATATATATATATATATATATATATATATATATATATATATATGTTATTTGTCTATACGAAATCACATACATACGCGAATCTGCCTCTACGCAGTCATGTATACATTCTGCAAAAGTTTAGAATCTATACGCAGGTGTTAAGAATACGAAGTGTGTACATACATATAGGTGATTTGTAGAAGTCACATATATATGATAGGGTTTGTCAATATGAACTGTTGATGATGTTTGATCATTTCTGTTACATTTGTTGTTGTTTGTCGATGATGTCTCTGTCATGATATTATGTGTTTGACAATATTGACTGGGTTAAATAAGACTTAGTATATTGATCAGGGATTGAGCTAGTATTGATGTATCTATTGTGATTCAGTATTCAATGTTTGATCCAGTGATTCATCTTGACAGAAATCTCATTAGTCAGTGTTTTGAGATCTATACGCATGTAGTCTTCAAGGGAAGCATGAACATATGCAGGCATGATTCAGAACAATAGTGTATGCCTTCTGACCTATGATTGATGAGGGTTTGCAGTGATATCATTTGATTTATGTGATGAACAATATATGGTCTAATAAACCTGTGAGTGTTTGGGTAGTAATATGATCTTATATGAATTGGTTTGATCTAGTTGCATTGGTTGATTATTGTTACACAGTAAAATGTCACTGCCATCATGTCAGTCTCCCTACTGTGCTATAAACCACATTCACCTATACTCATGCTCCTCAAGAATGGCTAAAAAACCCTCTTTTCCTAAGTTCACTGGATCATCGCGTCTGTTAATAAAATAACCGCGCTGACAGGCGGAGGCTAGTGTTGTTGTTGCGCTGCCAGCGCGGAAGCACACGTCTTTTCCGCGCTGGTCCCATTTTAACGAACAGCGCACCCTCCGTTTGCCCTTTTCGCGCTGACCAGACCTCTTCTACATAAGTTTGCGATGTCAGCGCGGCAGTTCACGGGTTTTCCGCGCTGATCCTGTTTTAGCGAATTTGTTCTAACAACCAGCCTTCCAGATCCCTCCAGAACTGGTTGTTAGCATTGTTGAGGTCGCCATCCCTTCTCTGGCATGTCTGTTCGACTGACCATCCACTTATCTTGGTGGAAAGCTCATCCCTTACCTATTCATGGAGACTCCTTCTCTTTATAAGCCTCCTCCATGGCCCATGAGCAGCTAGTTTGGAACATATAGACTTTGAGGGAGGAATTCTTTGTGCATTTTAGTGCTGCTCTTTGTAGGCTTTGGTGTGTTGTGTGAGGATTGCTTTGAGCTTGAGAAAGGTCATGAGCTTGTTGCCTTGTAGGTGAGAGAGAGACCTTTCGACTTGGGAGATTTGCTCCAAAGGTGAATGCTTGGAAGATATGCTGGCTGGACCCTCTAGGGAAGGACTCAGCGTCAGGACACCGGTTGTACCTTACTCTACTTTTTGTTAATAAAGATAGATGACTACTCTTATGGTTCCATTTACATTTGTCCAATGATTGATTAATGCAAATTGTATCTTTCCTGACCGATACATAGTTGTTGTTAGTAGATTTTACGCTTTTGTTTGCTCTCTTTTGCTTGTGCAGGTGTTCGTCCGCGAGGATAGCGGGGAATTGTGATCGGCTGGAGCGAAAGAGCGAGAGGAGTATCTCTTCGGCAAACAAGCGTTGGAATCCAAGTAGGTTATTCTCACCCACTTGTTAATTGCAACTAGGAACCTATGGTGTAGCATTGTTCGATTGTTGCTAGACCCCTATTGGGCTAGTAGGGATCGCCTCTATCCGTAGAGGGGATTTACCTATACAACAATTTGGCAACTCCACTGGGGACCTTGCCTATCTTTGTGTGTCACCTTTGTTTTGATTATTGCTCCTTTGTCGAAAGTTTGGAGATTGTCATGCTGATTGACTAGTTTCTGGGTTCGTCCTAGGGATTACCTTAATTGCTTTGAAAACCTGTTGCTTTGGTTTGGAAGTTTTTGTTCAAATTTATTTGCTTTTCAGCCTCAGCGCGTTTTATTTTAAAACAGTTGCGCTGACATCGCATCCTGCCTTCTTTGCTGTCTCTGTCGTCGCGTTTCTTTATTCATACAGTCGCGCTGACCTGCTTTTTTGGGCCAGCGCCCTTTATTCGTGTCCTTCCGCGCTGACAACGCAAAGTTGCTACAGACATCTGTCCGTCATCGCTTTGTTGCTATAGGGTCACCCGCGCTGATCCTGTAAAAGACCTTTTTGTTCAAATTGACCTACTGAACCTCTTGGTTTTGGCTTTCTCCTGCTTTTGCTACTTGGTTTTTGGCTTGATATCTTTGTTTGAACTGTGGATTGATTGCTTGCGAGGTCTCGTTCTACGAGCGCTCGTTTATCACTTGTTTTCGGTTTGTGCAAAGCCCTTCTTTTTGCTCTTATTGCTTGGTTTATGTTTTGTCTTGACTTTTGGCGATTGCTGAAGAGTGTCAGGCCGTCGTTTGTCTGGTTGTGAACTCTCATCCTTTGGGTGTTTTCTTATCTTCATTTGATTTCACACTCAAACCCTAGGTCATCTAGTGGTCGTGTGTGTCTAGCCTCCCATTCGGGATTTGGTATTCTTTAGTTGGCCAGCCAACTTCATTTTGCTTACGCTTTTATTTTGGTGATTGTCAAGGGTGATTGATTTTGTTCCAAGCGGTTTTTGCTTTCCTCCGTTGAATTCCTCGTTGTCTTTTCGAGCTTAGATTACAATAGCTCGTAAGCCCTAGTTTTCCTTCGATTTGGAGAACTTGTTTTTAGTGGCTTGGGAATTGTCTTGTGTGCATTGAGTGATTTAGTTTTTCACTTGGCATAGCTATCTCTCTAATTCGTTTGAAAAGAACTTTTATGTCATTGAAAAAGTAGAGCGACTAGTATCTTTTGCATTGATAGTTGAAAAGGAAAAGAGCATTTCGTTGTCTTGTGTTTTCAAAGAAAAAGTTTCATTTCCTTGCTATTAGTTGCATTAGGTTGCGTGCTTGCTTGAATTCGTTTTGTTTGTTTGAAAAATCCTTAACTCTTGTTAACTAGAATTCATCAAACAAAATGATAATCTTTGGCATGTAGTTGCATTTAGGTGCTTGGAGAGATCATACGGTAGGACCTCAAACTCAAACCTAATTCAAAGATCAACTGTAAAATTAACCAAATTTACCTAAAAACGCATTGGAACTTAACGAGAACATCTAGAGGTCTAGGCTAGAGACGTGTTCCGGCGTCTTTAAACCTGGTATCTTAATGTTGAGTGGTTGGGTGATTCCTCCACGGTGAGACGATAAGTGCTAGTATGGATTGGGCTCCCACGTACCATCGCGTATATATGGGGAGACTCCATTAGGCT
>APFE031677513.1:38395-72572 GCA_000404065.3 Pinus taeda | reverse complement strand
TATATTTTATAAATTATAATATAAGTGAATTGTATATTTTTCAACTTTAAACAAGAAAACTAAAATACTTATGATTTAAACTTTAAATATTTAAACATGCACATCATTGAACATTCAACATTCACAATGAAATTTCAAAATTGCTAGTGTTATATCAAGTGCAAATTGGAGTTTACATATTAGTAAGAATCATGATATATGTCCATTGTCATTCTACATTCAAAATTTGCCTTGAGGCATCTCCAAACAAAACTAGGAGATTTTAAAATACTAAAATAAAAATAGCTAATGGTGAACAATGGCTTCCTCAAGCCATGTCATCAACATCACTTAGATCTTCAATTAGCATGTTCTCCAAGTAGGAATTACTCTCATCTTGAGGCTCTTTCTCATCCATAGCAACTGGAGGTAGCTCAATAAGGCCATCTGGTTGTATCTCCTCGCCCACACACATAGCATCATTGTGTATTGGCCCCATCTCTTGAAAGGACCCTCCTTGTAACCAAGATCTTTTTGAGATATGAGACAAAGTGTGCTATGAATGTACACTAAGTTCTCTGCCTTCTTTGAGCCCAACCTATTTCTCTTTACTGAATGGATAAAAGCATAAGTACTCAAATTCCTCTCGAAAGATGCAAAACTAGCTACTTGGAATATTGGGGGAAGCCCATTAAATTAATTAAAAAATTAAAAAATAAAAACTAAAATGAACTCCAAAGAACTTGATTTTGGGGTTCCAAGTACCCATCATCAGGGTTCTTCGTACCTGTCAAGACAAAAAAACCCAATTTTTTCTATTGGAAAACCCGATTCTTCATAGAAGAACCCGGTTCTTATGGGTTCTTCTCAGAAGCACCCATACAAGAATCCGGTACTTGGGTTCGAGAACCCGAAACGGGTTCGAGAACCCCACCCCCGGGTTCGGGAACCCGTGCAACATAGAGTATGGGTGTTCATTGATATAAAGGATAACTAATATTATACTTGGTTGAGAAGCACAAACTAACTACATGGTTGTGAATTAGGCATAGTCCATGTGCACAAGTACTGTTAAAAAGAAAGTGTTCGGTGGTGCCGCACCTCGCCGGCACGGTTGAAAGACTACCGTAGGCTTGGGGGCGTGACACTAATGGTCCTCAAAAGGACCACCATATTTTGGATGTGAAAACCACCCTTCTGTCTCTGCTCGACATCCTCATACGCGATTCAAGGTGATTAATTTGAAATGTTAAAGATGACTGCAAACCATGTGGCTTATAAACTTCGTCGGTTCACGCGAAGCCATCTGGGCTCTTAGGTATTTCAATGACAATCTAAGATATTATTATTTCTGCTCTTTCACACGAGGTTCCTTGGTCATTCATCTGCTTCTCGCTCTCTTATTTCTTGTGTTCTTCGATCTCCAGAGCTTGTAGAACCATGAGTTTGCTCCGAATTTAGATTGTCATGGATCTCTGAAGGGATTGGACCCGGGGTTGTAACTGAAATCTGCAGCAATTTAGCCGATTCCCAAAATTGTTGTTCTGGCTGGGCGCAGAATCTACAGAGGGGACTACTGGAATGCAAAAGAAACTACATGTCAATACGCTCAACATGAAAAGTATGACCGCAATTGGGCAGAATCCGACCTTTGTCATTGTCCCGCAACTCGCACAGACAGACCGCGCACTCCAGTCCATCTCTAAAATTCTGTGGTTTATATACAAACACTGTGAGAGTCTCTATCACAGCAGATTCCAACCCCACGTTCCTCGTCGTCGCTGGTTCTTCACCCGTAAAATGAAATCGACGACGGCGAGAAGCTGATCTCCTAAACCATCGGGCGTAGTAAACGTGCAGCAAAATGACGAACCAAACCAGAAGAAGAAGAAATATTACAGTCGTGATCATGATTCCGCCAATGATGGAATCTCTAAATTCGCCATAATCGTTAAAGAGGCGATAAAAATGATCGTCGGAGCTCATGGCCGAATCCTCAAAGTGGCCTCTCCTGCGTGAAAATGAAGCCACACGAGACTCTATTAGAAATTATACTGGTCTAGGCGAGGGCAGCCAACATTTGCCCTAGCCCACCCAATTACTAAATTACGTACAAATAATGCATCCTCGAATACTATGTGCATTGTAGTCAACCCTCAATTTCTCCCGATCAATAGTACCTCCTATTAATGGAAAAATGACATGAAAAAACTTCTTAGTTTCGATACAGAGTCCTGCTTAGACCACTCGACTTTTAGAAACTGAGAAACGCCCAACCGTATGAAAGGGAGCCACGATGTGAGCCTGGTCAAGATTCAGATCATCGTATCTGTTGCCATACAAATTCCTAAAACAAATCATGCACTCGACTGACACCAATTTTACATTCTTCTGTTTCATGAAAGGTTTCACAAATTATTCACGGGGCCACTCAATGGACCTTCACCATGTTTTACAAATCGGGTGTCCCGTTGAATTTAGATTAAGGGACACGTCACTACCTACAAATGCATGCAATAGTTTTATAATATTTTAATAAACAATTTTAGCACTTTCATTTCATATTTCACCGGTCAACCTTTGTATATAGAAGACATGAATTTGGTAAATAACACAGGAGGAGCTCACACGTGGGGATCACCAGGAGCTCCTACAAGTAAATGCGAGCTCCTACAAGCAAATGCCCTCGCTTCAGCTTCACATTAACTTCCCATAACAAATAGATACATTTTGTTAGGGATAGTAAAACAGATCCCTAAATAATAGGAACTGAATGTCAAAGAAAAAACTTAATCATAGCTAAGTAACAATATTCACCTAATCTCCATTAATTCTAACACTCCCCCTTAATGGAGAAAGGGATTATTAAACACACCTAATGTATCCCTAAACAAATTAAACTTTAGTTTTCCAAGAGGCTTAGTGAATATATCAGCCATATTATCACAAGAATTACAATACTTTACACAAATCTCTTTGGACAGCACCTTCTCCCTGACAAAATGATATTGAGTGTCTATGCACTTGGTGTTTTTATGAAACACAGGATTGTAAGCCAATTTGATGGAACTTTGATTTTCACTATTGATAATCATAGCTTTTGTCTGTTCTTCCCCTGCATCTTGGAGAAGTCTACGCAACCAAACTGCCTCACATGTTGCTGCACCCATAGCTTGATATTCTGCTTCTGCTGAGGATAAGGCAATAGTATGTTGCTTCTTGCTACACCAAGAGATGACATCGGAACCAATGTTGAAGGTGTACCCTATAATTAATCTTCCATCATCTAAATTTCCCACCCAATCAAAGTCTATATAACTGGTTAAACTAACATCAATTGAGTTAGAATACAAAATACGAAAGTTTGATGTTCCTTGCAGATACTTTAATACTCCTTTCGCTGCAAGCCAGTGGTTGTCATGAGGTTGAGTCATGAACTGAATCAAAACACTCACTGCATAAGTTAAATCTGGTCTTGTTGTAGTCAAATAAATAAGACTACGAGCCAATTGTCTGTGCAGTGTTGCATCTGTATATCTTGAACCATCATTCGCCTAAAGTTTGCTATTCTATTGTAAAGGCACAAATGTAGCCTTACACTCATCCATTTTGAAACTAGACAATAGACTCTTTGCATACTTACCCTGGGACAAGAAATTTTTGCTTGAATCTCTCCAAACTTCTAGACTCAAATAGTAATGCATTTCTCCAAGGTCCTTCATTTCGAATTTCTGTGATAATTGCTGCTTGATTTCTTCAGTGAGATTGTGTGCACTTCCTGTCATGATTAGATCATCTACATATAAAGAAATCAACACTATCTATCGCTCATGATTAAACACAGTATACAAATTGGGATCATTTTTGCTCCATTTATAACCATGCATCAGGAAAAATGAGTCAATTTTTTCTTACCAAGATCTAGAAGCCTACTTTAAACCATATAAAGCTTTCTTTAATCTACATACTAAGTGCTCTTCTCCCTTCTTAACAAACCCCTCACACTGCACTAAATATACTTTTTCTTTTAAGTCACCATTTAAAAAAGCAAATTTAACATCTAATTGATGTATTTTCCAATGATACCTAGTGGCTAAAGCAATAATCCTTCTGATAGTATTTAATTTTTCAACAGGGGAAAATGTTTCCTGAAAATCAATACCTTCTTTCTAGGAATACCCCTTTGCCACCAACCTTGCTTTGTGCTTATCAATAGACCCATCTGCTTTAAATTTCAACTTAAATAACCCTCTGAAACCTATGGGTTGTTTATCATTAGGAAGTTTTGCTAGATCCCAAGTATTGTTCTTAATGATTGATGCATATTCCTCCTTCATTGCTTCCTTCCATTCAGAACTTTTACTAGCTTCATAAAAATTAGAAGGTTCTACAATGTTTAACATACCAGTCATGAGTGCACAATTCCTATATCGAGCTGGTAATTGTTTTGGCCTGCTCGATCTCCTGACCGGTGGGGCTTCAATTATTCTGCTACTTTCTTATCTTTGTGGACTGAACTCGATTCCTTCCACATTATCTTGTTGCTGCAGCTATTCTTGCTTCTGTTCCTGTTGCTAACTGATTCATGTTTCACTATCCTCTTCTAGAGGTCTCGGTACATGCCATTCTTCATTGTTTTGCATAGGATTTCCATCATCAACCTGTTCATGGAATATTGCATCTCTACTAACAAACACCTTGTGAGTAGAAGGGTCAAACAATTTATAAGCCTTATACTCACTGCAATATCCAATGAAGGTACATTTAATGGCCTTAGATTTTAACTTCTCCCTGTTCTCTTTGGGAACATGCACAAAAGCTTTACTACCAAATACTCTAAGGTGACTTACTGTAGGCTTGAAGCCAAATAATGCTTCAAAAGGAGTTTTATACTCAAGACTTTTACTATGACTCCTATTCTTTAAATACACTGCAGTGTTAACAGCTTCTGCCCAAAAACCATTAGTTAGATGCTTACCTTTCAACATACTGCGAGCATACTCCACCAGTGTTCTGTTTTTCCTCTCAACTACTCCATTCTGCTGATGAGTGTAATGCATTGTAAATTGTTGTTGTATCCCATGCTTGTTACAATATTCGATGAAAATACCTCTCTTGAATTCTCTGCCTTGATTTGATCATAGAATCCTGATGAACTTCCCGGTCTGCTTCTCAATCATGTTTCTAAATTGCTTGAAATATTCAAAAGAATGACTTTTTTGTTTAAGAAAATATACCCATGTGAATCTTATATAGTCATCAACAAAGATTAAAAAATAATAAGCCCCACCTAATGATCTTGTTTGCATCGAGCCACATAAGTGAGTGTGTACAAGTTCGAGTATGTCCCTCCGTTTTCTATCTTTAATGGCAGAAAATTCATCTCTATGATGCTTACCGAATGCACATGCCTCACAGTTAATATGCAAATTTTTTAAAACAGGAAGACCATCTACCATACCTTTATTCTGCAACAGGATAAGGTCACTGAAATTAATAGGCCCAAGTCGCTGATGCCACAAATTTTCAGGAGACTTATCCGATGACATCAAGGCTTGTTGTGGCGTACTCTTCACGTTTAGTTTGTAGAGTCCTCCTATGCGAATACCTGTAGCAATAGGCTTCATCTGATCCAACAAATCTTTAATAATGCAATGAGATTTAAATATTTCTACCTTGAGATCCTGATCTGTAATCTTTGACATAGAAATCTGGTTCTTCTTAATACCAAGAATATACCACACATTAGATATATTCCAGATCTTTCCATTAGGCAGAGTAACAAGGACATCTCCATGTCCCTTGATCTCGTACCCTATATTATCTCCAAGGTATATTTTTACTCCAGTGTTGGATTCTCTAAAATATTTGCATCATTGCTTCTTACCTATCATATGTGAGGAGGTTCCAAAATCTACAAACCAAATATCTTATTCATCCTCCTCAGTGGCTAAAGTAGTCTTCGCCTCAGCCATAAACATTTTAACATCCTGATTCTGATCTACATCTGCATCATCCAAATGACCTGCATGTCTTCTCTGCTTGTACCTCCCCTCATCTGCCTTTTTCTTATGGAAAAATTTAGCAATATGGCCTATCTTACCACAATAAAAACATTTAGGAGTAGAGTCATGATTTTGTGAGGTCATAACTTGTGGCGTCCTTTTTCTTGATGCGCTGCCCCTCCTGTGATCAGCCACTATTTTCTCTTTTGGCTTGAACTTTGTCATCAATGCACGATCTGAATTTTGAGGTTTGAGAGACAACCTCCTTTCCTCTTCTTGTAGCAAAATCCTAGTGAGCTCTTCAAAGCCTAAAGGCTTTTGTCTTACATTCAATCTGGTTATAAACATCTGATAATTATTCATCATGCCGTTCATGGTAATTGTCACGAGATCATCATTTTCGATGGTTTGAACGATATCAGATAGTTTATCTTTAACTTCCTTTATCCGGGATATGAATGAAGAAATAGACTCATTCTCCTCCATCTTAATTGAGAGAATATTCTTCCTGAGGTACAAGGTTGGACTGGTGTTCTTGATCTCATACATATCTTTGAGAACTGTCCAAATGTCATTCACTGTCGTGCATTCTCGAATGCGAGGGATGATGCAATTTTTGACCGATAATTTTAATAGCACCTTTGCCTTCATCTCCCTTTTCTCCTAGTATTGAATTGTTGTATTCGATCCACCAGTTGTAGTAGTCGGCTTGACTTCATCACTAGTGGCAATGCTATAAGCATTTTGTCCCCCAAGTAGAGTCTAGAGCTTAAATTTCCAATTTGTGTAATTGGAACCGTCAAGTTTATTACTCTCATTGAGATAAGCTTCAACAATTTGATTATTCATATTAGATGAATAAAATCTTCAACAATCCTCAAATATTTAAAAGAATACCCTGATCACTGAGAATTTTCTTTGCAAAAAAAAAATTGCCCTCAATAATACTAATTTCTCAAATTAAAATTCCAAATCTCCTTTTAGATCACACCACAGAGAAAAAAAAATTCTTAGGGAAGATTATTACTTCACCACCATGGGGAGGATGAAGAACAACCAACCTCTTACTCAATGTTGCCGCAGTCACTGAGCTTCTCTCGGTCGATACGATTTCTCTGCGCAAACTACAAAGCTCCCATAGTCTTCACGCGCAACCACTGCTTTTCACGCAACGGGCAATTCCATCCACCACGCTCACCAGATCCTTCACACAACAAGGCTGAGAGATTCAGTCTCCAGACACTTCTCTTCAGCGATCAACCACAAGCCATCTCTGTTAGCTTCTTCACGTGGAAAAACTAGGGCGATCTCCCCCTTCTACAAGCAACCTCCTCAAAAGAAAAACGCAACAATTCACCATTTTCCACACACGCATCCTTGAAAAATGCAGCAACTCAGATCATCGCAGCTCTTACACCAGGCATATGTGACTAGTCGCAAAGATACATTTGATTCCTGTGACAATCATCATAGAGGTACAACATAATTGTGCGACGAAGTGGAAAATAAAATCTGCATGAAGGAATGAACAGTGTCGTCACAATTACCCTTCAACTTCTCCGCGACTCGTTGCACTTAGTCCTTAGCTTCTAGTGATTATTTACCATTCCTCAACTCAGCTAACAGGCCTCTCTTTCCTGCAAATCTGATACCATGTCAACAGTTGGATATGGAAGACATGAATTTGGCAAAGAACACAGGAGGAGCTCACAGGTGCGGATCACCAGGAGCTCCTACAAGCAAATGCACCTGCCTCAGCTTCACATTAAACTCCAATAATAAATAGATACATTTTGTTAGGGATAGTAAAACAAATCCCTAAATAATAATTGAATGTCTAAGAAAAAACTTAATCATAACTAAGTAACAATATTCACCTAATCTCCATTAATTCTAACATCACCCTGCTCCCTACTTACAATTGCATGTAATAGTTTTATAATATTAAAGATCTCTATGTATTTTTCCTATTTAGTTATATGTTTTCTATGTATTTATTTTAATTATAAGTTTGTCTTAGGTTGGTTTCATCATCATGAATAGAATTTTGCACCACAAGTTAAGAGATAGGTGTACTCTAGTCACTTCTACTTTATTGGCACTATGAGGTGAGTCTCTAATGAATTTGGAGTAGGTGTGATTTGACTTCAGTATAGTTTCATTTATGCATGTTGATTTTCTTTAGATATCTTGGGGATTCTACTAGCTCAGGTGACCAATGAACTAATTCACTTATCTAGTTAACTAGGCCTATACTTAAGAGGTGTTACTTATGCACTATGATACCCGACCAATGTAGATGTCCTGATAGATACTACATATTATTGTATTATACTTCACTTTTTCATATAAAGGTAAAGAGTTAAATTTTATTCTACTATATTTTACAATCATTAGTTATTAGCTAACAATTGTTACTTTTGTTTCCACCTAGATTCTTTTCAGGTGTGACACAAAGTTTCACACCTAGGTGCGCATGGAGAGTTACTATAAAAGTTGCAATGATACTTCCATTTCGTTTTTCACCTTATTTCCTTACATAACTTTCATTTATAATTCACGCTAGGCACGCTTCTTTAGGAGGTGTGGAGGATTCCTATAAAAGTTTGCAATGATGCTAGTCTATTTTGTCTAATTAATTAAAAGAACAATGAATCTTTGGGTCGCTTTTGGTGCACTAGCCAATATGTGGATTCAAGGGTTTAAATAACCATTAGCCATTGGAATTATCTTCAGGCACAATGGAGTGCATTTTGTTTAGTTGAGTGCACTTGTTGTATGTGGATGTTTGATAGACAAGGCACGATAAGGTACGAAGTTAACAATTAATGTGTGGCTCCACCTTAGACTGAAGGGGCTTATAAGAGCAACACAAGTCTCATATAAAATTAGAAGACCTCAAAAGTGATAAGGCATAGGAGGATTGGTCATTCATTTTAGTGTCGAGGAGCTATATGGTTTCTGCTAAGTTTATGGTTGGGCATAGTAGGGCCAGTTAAAATAAAAGAGTATGAAGAAATAAAGAATCAATGTCCAAGATGTAGATGGGTGATTGCTTAAGGGATTGAATTGATAGTTCTTGGAGGAAATTGTACTTTTGGTTATTGTAGTCTATAAATGAGCATAGGGTGATGGATGTCCTATTTTATTGTACATTGTAATAGTCTTGATAAAAATAAAGTTAAGGGTTATTCCTTGGGTTTTTCATATACTTTTGTATTGTCGTTGCTAGACTTGATTAAATTCCATGTTATTTGATTTTCTTTGTTTTGGCTAAGTATTGTTAACATATTTTAATGTTGTGGTGATCCAAATATTTGGAGCGAAGGTATAGAATTCTTGGATGTGAAGAGGAGAGGAAGGAAAACATATAGATCTACAATAAATCTAATGTTAAGAACATTGATAAAAATGCAAGGACTGAATACATCTCGAAAATGTGAAATGATAGAACAATACTGGAGAACAAGGATTCTATTAAGAAGAAACATTACATGTAATATGACCAATTTTGGGACCTCTCTTTCTT
Source organism: Pinus taeda (assembly GCA_000404065.3). NCBI lineage: Eukaryota > Viridiplantae > Streptophyta > Pinopsida > Pinales > Pinaceae > Pinus > Pinus taeda. The sequence continues at coordinate 63,059 of APFE031677513.1, read as the reverse complement.
GACCATTACTATATTCCTACTCCCTTCTTATAGGTGTCTTATTGATGTAGTCCACTTTAATTAGGTTTGACTCTATCAGTTACATATTTATCAAGTTCCCTTTTATATAAAAATATGTCTTAAAAACATAGATTATAAGCCACCATAATATTGGGACTAATCCTCCCACATGGAAAATGCGTGTCCCCATCATTCACCCATTCTTAAAAAAAATGTGCCCCATTATGTTCAATGTACCGTCACGATTACAATCTATTGTGACTGAATGAAGAAAAGGATTTTGTGTGGCTAACCCATAACCATGGGTGTCTAGATGCCCCATAACCATCATGATTACAATGTGTTAAGCGCCAATGAAGAGAAGGGTTCTGTGTGGATTACTAGTAACCAAGTTTGAAATGGTAAACTTGGCGAAGGGTTCTGTGTTGTTTACCCATAATTGTGAGTTTATGGATGACCTTAGGGAAAATTTGACGGATGGAAATTTGACAACATGTTTTTAGAAAAAATTGAAATTGATGAATCTCTTTTTCAAAAAAGTACAAAAAATTAGCCCCTAAAATTTTCCATAGATGATACATAACCTTGTTTTTTTTCTTAGTAATGGGTCTCTCACTATAACTTTGTGGATAAATTTTGTTTAAACCTAAGTCACATGATTAGGTGGATAAAATTGATTAAATTGGAAGTCCACTGAACTCCATTCATGGATAAATTTATTTGATGAGCTTACAAATCTGAAGAAAAACACGAAGAAGCCAAACACAAAAATTGATAATTTGATCAAATTTGTCTAAAATTTTATTGAAATTTATTTCAAGTTTGTTATAAAACCACAAGAAATTCAAAGAGATTTGTAATAAAAAGTAAAAAAAAAAAACAATGAAATTCTAAAGGATAAAACCTACTCACTTTATAAACAAAAATTTAGGTTACCTACACTAACAAAATATTGTTTCTAAATGTCAAACTTAACAATTCAAAGAGGTTTGTAGTAAAAAGTATACAAAAAAAAAATTATAAATTCTAAAGGCTAAAACCTAATCACTTTACAAATAAAAATTTAGGTTACCTACACTAAGAAAATATTGTTTCTAAATGTCAAACTTAACAACAAAGGAGAGAGCAATACATATTAGGTCAAGTTAGTTTTGGGAAGCTGCTAAGCGTCTATTGGCGGGATAAATCGATCTTGCGGACAAGGCCGATCTCCCTAGTATCAAAAGATATTTAGCAACAAGCAGGACAAGGAAATCTATCTTTCTCTAAACATATAAGACTCATAAATAAAACCTATAGAGGCATTTAGATCCTACCTTAAGTCCAACCCTAGTTTGTAGTAGCCATCCTTCAACCATCTGAAAGAGTTTATTTTTGAGAACCTACAATCACAAACAAGCACACATCAAATAACACCTGCATAGCTAATATCATAAATGATGTTCATTATGGTGATCAAGGAATCGATAAAATAAACCATAAAACACAACTTATTGAGAAAAACAAACTTGTTTGTATTAACTTTGAAGTAGAAGAACCTTACAACCTTTTCAACCTTGATGTTGAACAAGCTCTTCGCAGGGTCCGAAACGGGAATTCCTTTCCTTGGACAATCCTCGCACTCTTCCAAATGAGATCAAAGAGGTATGTGATCTCTCCACACAAAATCTCAATTAGGAAGACTAAGTTCCAGCAGCATTTCACCTCAAAAATATTCAGCTTTCCACCTTCCCAGTAACTAGCCCAATGCTTCATTTTATAGTGCAGAAGAAGGAGGTTATAGGTCCACCTATGAAGGGATAGAGTCCTCCTTCAAAGGGATAAGCTCCTCACATCAAGGGGTTAGCTCCTTAAGGTGTGGGATGCATGAACCTTAAGGGAGTGAACTTGCCACCTCAAAATTCTTTCCAGAAGCTTCTAGAAATGACTCAAAGTGAGTTTTTTAAGAATATACTTGCGACTTTTTGACTTTTACATGGGTCCACACCCATACCACTGAGACAGAGCGGTCAGGTGTGCAGGGGACATGACCTTTAGGTGCGGGACCGTAAGTAATGCTAAGAGAAAGTGCGGAACCAAAGTTTTATAGACTTTTAAGGGCTTTCTCTTATTTTCAAGGCTTGATATGAGGAATCGAGGCTTAAGACTTGCAAAGGAGGAAAGTATCAGTGGTAATGGACTCACACAGATTGCAGAATGTCAAGCTGAAAATTGTTTGTGCAACAGATTGCCCCCTAAAGTGCAAAGTCTATAATATAGTTTGTCATCTATGTAGAGTGAAGTACTTTATCATTTCAAGGATCATCCTGTGGACACCCTAGTCGAAACCTGTAAAAACATTCAATGAAAAATATATATATGTGAACATATCATTACTGAGGTAGGCATTCCCATACTCAGATCAAAACTGACTAGAAAACTAACTAAACTGCTCTGATACAGGAATTATTTTGTAATACATCAAGAGTGTAGACACATGTAGACATAGTATGGGTGCAGCCATCTATTTATGAATATTCCACTGTATAATGAATAAAAAAAGTCCTCACAACCTGGATGGTAGAAACTATATCCAGGGTCTTGATTTCTGCTTCCCGAACTAGTATAATTCTATCCATGTGAATGAATTTGTCGAAGTCGAACATGATAGAAACCACTTGATTACCAGTCGATGATGTGAACTTTAACAAGTGTGAGAGGAACCACCAGTAATGTGAATGGCTTTCAAAGTACTCAGTACAATCCATGAAATGTGAAAATGAGCTGATGTTGAACATGTTTTGATCAAAGGTCAATGATGCAACCTATCGTCAAAGGCGAGAAACCTACCATTAGGGCATGCAGATTCCAAGGTACTGACAATTTCTAGATCATCTTTCTAGATAATGAGCTGAAGTCGATAGAAACAGGTTTGTCATAGGCAAACCCACAACATGAAATCATAGATCAAGTTTTGAAGAAACATATTGGCAAGGAATGACTTAGGGATGGTCAAAATGGATGACAGATATTTTGCAAATGAGTGGTTTGTTTGAACTGACGTCTTGAACACATAACGACACTGCAGATGGTTTGGTGACAATTGATCTAAAGCTAATACCCAGAAACTGGCAGAAGACTTTCAATATGGTCTGATTAACTGCTTTTCTAAAACACAAAGTGTAACAAACAGGTTCATTTTTCTCTCTTTTCTCCCACCATTTCTAGAAAATACTTCTTTATTTATGACAAGCTTGAGGAGGATAACATTTGCTTGTTTATAAGCTCATCCTTCAGATGAGTCCAACTTAGTTTAAAATTCGAACCCTAAGAAGGAGTGATTCGTTCCTGTTTAAATTGAACAGGTCCTTTACTGTTAAATTTTAACGAGTCCAGTATAGGAAAAACCCGGTGTTTTTCAATTTTAGGGAGTCAGAAGAAAAACTTAAGAAAACTTCATGGGTGTCGTTCTTCGTAAATTTGTGTCCCCCAAGCCCAAAAAAGTATAAAATAATACTTGAGAGAACGGATTGACCATTACAATCAAGGAGTACTTTTCATAATTAGTGGCTTCGATCTGAAAAAGTAAAAAAGAGATCGAAGACACGTTGTCTTATAACCAATATCAGACTTGAAATGACAAAAATCTGGCGACCTTTTCATGTTTATACGATCAGAAAAGAGCTGTAAGTGGACCGCCTTTTTAATTCTATTTAACGAGTTTAAAAGGGAAAGAACTCGGCAATCTTTTCATATTTTACGAGTCAGAAAAGATCTTAAAGAGGACTCCCATGTTTCGCTTTTTCGTAAGTTTTGGAAGAGTCTGAAAAAGTGAAAAAGTATGCTCTTTGTTGAAAATGATCAATTTTCCCGAAAAATCCAATATTGTGCACAAAAACTCAAAACATTACTCATACCTATTTAAGATAAATAAAAATGCATCAAAAAGTTACATTTTTAAAGTGAAAATTAAATAAATTAAAAATTCATTTATTTAAAAAAGCTTATAAGAAGGGCTTTTGTAAATTCATTTTTACCATTTGATTTCAGAGTGAGAAGTGAGAGCTTTTGGGTAAGAAACTTCCTGTGAAGATTGCGAAAGATCCGTCAGTTGGAATTGAAAACCGTCAGCTCTAGGTAATCCACATCATCCTTATCTTGCATTTCGACCATTTACATTTCATTTTAGGGCTTTCATTTTGATTTTTAAGGGAAAAATTGGTTTATAAATCCACTCATGGGGGTCCGCAAGTGCAACATGCAGCCCCTGCGGACCCTAACTTTTTTCTACAAAGGAAAAAGTCGTGGGTCCGCATCCATTGCTTACGACACATGTGGACTGTACACACTGTCTGTAACTAGCAGGTGCGGACCCCGCAAAATGGATTTTAAAATTTAAAATTTCTCCATTTCTGCCCAAAAAATTTTGAACTAAATTGTTCTAAAATGTCTTTTTTGCATTGTAGGACATACAAAATGCTTGTTTGGTAGCAACACGAGCATGATGATGTGGACCTTGCCACATTAATTCATCCACCCACAATACGGGCATTGAAAACATGTGGACTGTTTAAATTCTGGGCCGTACCAGGCATGAGGGCCCAAGTAGACTTCTTACAAAGGCTGGTAGATAGGTGGAACATACAGGACCAGTATTTCATGATTGGTGGCCACGGACTCAAAATTGAGCTAAAGGACATATATTTCTTAACTGGTTTCCCTAAGGGAAGCGAACGGTTATCTCTTTTCGGGACTAGGCCAGGTGGCCAGTCTGTCGCTAGTCTCTGATTAGAGTTTTGCAATGATCAAACAGAGGACAAACGAATCGATATTAAAACTATCGACTGTCCTAAACTTAAGGTTATTGCATTCATTGTCACCAGACTATGCGGGAGTGCAGCATTGCATATAGCTACTGGATCCCAAATGCGAATGGCAGTAGACTGTTATTGAGGTACCATCTTGAACTAGTGCGAGGCTGTGTTGGTGAAAGTAAAAGGCCAACTAACTAGAGCAAAGAATGGACAACTAAACAAATTTGGATATGGTTTCCTCATTATGAGCTTTGGTCTAGAGAGGGTCCCTATGTTGGTCCCACAACATCTTTCCGTTGAGGCTGGTCTTCCTCGAGAGCCTAGGATAATGCGTTGAGTTGCAGTGATGGCCCGTCATCCTAAGGAGGGTTCAGGGGTTGTTCAATTTCTGCCTGAGTATTTTTGTTGGTTGAGAAACCAACTTTTTGTGATTCAGGATTTTCCATATGCTAGGATGGATTATCGCGGTGACCCAGACATGATTCTTCCACCAGGAGAGTAGTGGGATGATTCAGGTAAAATCATTTTCAACACTTTCTAAGTTTTATTTAATTTTTTTGTTTTTTAAATCGTCCAAAACTGATAGTAAAAAGTTTTAAATGTAGATGTGGGTCCATGATGACTAGCCACTCTCCAGCCTTATGAGAGGAGACATCCAACTGCAGCAGTACTGGCCCCACAGGACCAATCTACAGAGATCCTGACCGACTTGGAGAATCATCTAGAACATTTGATAGCAGATATTCCAGAGACTGGCATAGATGATATTCCACTTAGGTTACAGCGATATGTGATTGGGGTCCTAGGACCTTTAAGGAGGTTCCTTTGTACGGTGGCCCAAGTAGTGGTTTCTTATTGTGATCATCACCAGGGACAGGATGATCACTTTTGTAGACTCATATGACATTTTATGTCTTTTTTGGCTATCATTTTTGCTGATCATAAGGTGTTTTTCAACCTATGATCGAAGACGATGTATATTTGACACACTTCTACGCTATGATATATCACTATTACCGGCTATCTTGTGAAACATGTTATTGAATTTGTTTTAAATTTACTGTTTTGATTATTGCAAATGTCTATTTATCATACGAGAAGCAACTACATCTACTAATGTATTTAAATATCTTGGAATATGCTGATATTCAATGTAATCAAATTCACATTTCAAGAGACGAACTCTCAAAAATAATCTTAATAACAATAGATTTCTAATGGCATAAACCCTGTTAAGCTATAATACAACGAGTTCAGTGTCTAACCTAACAAGCAAACTCTGAATCCCAAATGAGATAGATTCAGATAATAACTCAATCACTACAGTATACTCTACAATGTTATTTGTTGTTTGATCGAGGCGTACGCCATGCATAGATACTAACTCATCAGAGGGTGAATAGATAACCCAAGCTACGGAAGAAATGTTCCATGTATTACGATAAGCACCATCAACAAAACCAATGAATGTTTGAAGAGACGTCGGCATCTGCAATATCAAGAGTAAAATCAAAATAAGTAGGAATAATGATAAAAGCACTCTATAAACTAGGCACACTTTTCTAATCTAAAACACACCAGCTAGAAAAAAATCAATCTAACAAAAAGCTCCACACCAAAATTTAAGCATAATATATTTTCAGATAAAGCCCATTTCTGGGTTTACCCAGAGAGACACCGTCAAAATCTACCAATTCATAGGCCCCTTTTGCCAGCTTTCGCTTAACAATATAAGGACCATGCCACATAGGTACAAATTTTCCAGCCCCTAGCTTATCGTTTTCTTGATCCTATAGTAAAACTAGGTCTCCTTCTAAAAAATTACCAGGTGTAACATTTTGGTCATACTGAGCTTTTATTCGTTTCGCATGAGTTTCGATTGCTAATGTAGCATTGCATCGATTCTCATCTAGCTGAGCTAAGTACAAAAAATGTTTCTCTTCTTTGAAAGTGGCTAGGAGTAATTCTATGGCTATTTGCAATGATGAAATTTCGCATTCAATAGGTAACATTGCTTCGAAACCGTAAACCAATTGAGAAGGAGTGAAACCACTTGATGTTTTTACTGAGGTTCGATATGCCCAAAGTGCTGAAAATAGCATGTTATGCCAATTCGACCTATGAATACCAATGATTGGTTGGATCGTAGTGACGAGAAATTTATTGATAACTTCAACCAGACCATTAGCCTATGGATAATATGGAGTAGAACTATCGTGACGTAGGCCAAGTTGATATTTCAATTTAGTCATCATCATGTTTCAAAAATGACTCCCATGATCAGTAACAATAGCTTGAGGAACACTGAATCTAGCAATTATATGATTGAAAATGAAATTTGCAATAGTTTTGCCGTCTGTTGAAAATGTAGGCATCACCTTGGCCCACTTAGTAAAATAATCTACCGCAGGGATGATATACGCATGCCCCATGGCTGAGTCAGGGTTACATGTAATAAAGTCAATACCCCACTTTGTGAAAGGACTGACATCAATTATAGGGTGGAGAGGAGCGGGTTGAGCATGCATCTTACGATAAAAAATTTGACAATTGTGGCATTTCCAGACTGCATAGATACAATCTTTGAATAAGGATGGCCAAAAATAACCAGCGTGCAATATCTTTTGGGTTGTGGCATACCCATACATATGACCGCCACATGCTCCAGAGTGACAATCATTCAAAACCTTTTCAGCTTCTTCATGAGTTAGAAAATGTTGGAGAATAGAATCTGCCCCATGACGATAGAGTGTATCACCAATAATATTGAATTGTTGGGATTGGAAACGTATTTTCCATTGCTGAGATTGTGAGATTTCAGGCTGAAAAGGTTGGGTTTGGAGATAAACAATAATATATCCATACCATGGATTAAGAGCACTGATAAGAAACAAGGATTCATCCGCAATGGGTTCTTCTGCCACAGTTTCAGTATCAGTACACGGGAAATCACACATCAGTTCCACAAAAACAAAATATTTCTTTGGCTTGGATTTTTCAAATTCCAAGTCAAATTCCTGCATGATAACTATCCATTTGGAATATTTGCCCCCTAGCAATTGTTTGGTCAAAATATACATCATAGGGTTATAGTCAGAAATTACCGTGGTTTTGCGTAATAAGACGTAGTGACGAAATCTTTGGATAGCTTGAATAGCTGCCAAGCCCTGTTTCTCCACATGCGAATATTTAAGCACAGTCTGATTTAGAGTTCGACTAAGATAATAAATCACATGTTGATTGTTGAATTCATCTTCCTGAACTAAAACCATCCCAATGGTGGAACACGAAGCGGCGAGGGACAAAAAGTAATCCTGGTTGTAATTGGGAGGATTCAATAATGGTGCATGGGTTAACGTGTGTTTAAGTGCATCAAAAGATTTGTCAGCTATCTCATCCCAAAATAATGGACTATTCTATGTCAACAACCTGGTAAAACCTTTTGTTATCTCAGTGTAGTTAGGAATGAAACGATGTAAAAAGTTTGCTTTCCCTTGCAAAATTTGGAGTTGGTGAAGAGTCGAAGGAGGAGGCAATTTGACAATAGCTTCAACCTTCGAGGAATCGACACAAATGCCAGCTTTTGAAATGAAAAATCCTAGTAAACTACCCATTTCTATACAGAATACACATTTGTGTGGATTTAACCTAATTTGATAATGCCTACATCTCATAAATATTGCTCGTAAATGAGTAAGATGATCAGCTCTACGTAATCAATGGGCAAGTAAATCATTGAGATAAGGTTGCACAATGTGCTTGATATCATGAAATGCGTAAGACATAGCCATTTGAAATGTTGCTCCATCGTTCTCTAACCCAAAAGGTAATTTGCAATAAGTAAATGTCCCCCATGGACAAATGAAAGCCGTTTTAGGCTGATCAGCAGGGAGTATGTTGATTTGATTATAACCGGAAAAACCATCCATAAAGGAGAACATTTCACTACCGGCACAACCATCAATAATTTGATCGATACAGGGGGTTGGATATTTGTCTTTAGGACAAGCTCGATTAATATCCCTATAATCGATACATATTCTTATCGTTCCTTGCTTTTTGTTAACAGGAACAATATTCGATACCCAATCCATTAAAGGAATTAGAGAAATAAAACCTGCTCGAAGTAATTTCTCAACTTCAGCTTTAATAACAGCAGCTCTTCTTGGATGTATCTGATGCAAACATTGTCGGACAGGTTTACCATCCAGGTAAGTTTTAATTTCATGGACAACAATTGATGGATCGATTCCTGGCATTTCTTCATATGGCCAGGCAAACACGTCGTGGAATTCTTGAAATAGGTGTTTATAAGTTTGGATTTCATCATCCGTACAGGAAGCACCTATATGAATGTTTTCAATAATTTCGGGTTTAACTGAAATGTCAATAGGAACCATTCGAAAGATATTCCCCAAATTTAACTCAGAATTAGGATGTTGCAATGGATTCTATGGTTCTTTGACATAGTCAGTATTAAAAATAGATGAAAAATCATTTTCAAAATGATCAAGCTCAAGTAAAAACGAAGATCGATGATGAAGATCTTCCCATGGTAAATCATCAACAGACAAAAGTTCACGAATCTGCTCATCAGTATGAACATGATCAGAAAATTTTGTTGAGGCTAAGGTTGATATCGAAAGTGATTCCCCATGGACCACATTCATTGGATCAGTTTCGGTTGAGCAAGAGTTAGGAAACGACTATATAGCATGATATGCAATTTCAAAGGGACTCAAAGGCATCGCGTTACCAAATGAATCCACCTCAGAATTGGAAGGTACGATCCAAGGATCATAAAAAACAATAGTGTTCAATGAAATCATATGAATAGTTGCAATAAAAGGCGATACATTAGGAGGAGGGAAGGAAAAAGTTCCTAGTAAACCAGAATCTTTAATCAAACCTACCCCAACATCCTTATAAGGGATAGTTGTTTTACCGACATGTTGAATACTATCTGAAGAGGCTGGGTCGGATTAAAAGTAAGTCAACTCGTCTATCATAACGATCTTTCTGTTATGAAGAAACTTGATAAGCTGAAAGACCGATGAAACAATAACAGTCATAGTAGAAGACCATCTGTGACCCAAGATGAGGTTGTAATCTAGAGGGGCATCAAACACTTCCACATCTAGATTTATAGTTTTGCCTTCAACCCGTATAGGTAAATCCTGCAAAATGCAAAAAGGATGTAACCCTCAGCCATCAAAAGCCTATAGAATCATCAGAAACTGATTGAGTGTAGGAGAACCAAGCGATCTACAGCACCGGATCGACATAATACACATAGAAGCTCCCTCATCAATCACAGTCTGAAAGCAACGTCTGTTTTTTACTAACACTGGAATCTAGAAAGCCATTTGATAAGGTAGGCAGGGTGTATTATTCTCTAAATCGAAGATTATTAGGTTTGAATCCTGAATATCAATAGCTCCTATAGCAGACAATAGTAATTTGCACTGTGCTAGGCATGATTGCAGCACCTCCAAAGCTGACATTGCTGAAGGGGAAATAGCTAAGTCTTCAACAATGTTATAATTCTGAGTAGCTCTCGCATGTGGATTGAAAGCTAATTTCCGAAGTATACCTTTAGCAGGCAGTTTGATTACTAAGTCAGGGTTAGGTTTCTCGATCTGTAGCAGATCAGAACCAGGAGGAGTTGTAGTTGATGGGTTTGAATTAGAAGATTCTACTTCCTTACCACCAATAGGATTTTTACTACCATAATCTTGCGATTGAGTCACAATCCTGACATGAGACATCATCATAATGGGTTCTTCTGAGGCATTTGAGGAAGAACTGATCATCTTACTATCTTGATTAGGAAAATGATCCTTCAAGACAACAGGCATTTGAGAACCTTTGACGATTTTCAAAACCTCTACTCGATGTGGGCAGTCTCTTGCAAAATGCTCCTCATCACAAATGAGACAAGGATAGTGAGGTTTACGTTTCTCGTCCGTAGATTCATTTTTATCTATTTTCTCTTTTGAGTTTTGTTTATTTTTCTTTTTCCCCTTCTTATTCTTCCCGAAACTAGAGATTCTGGGTTCGACCCCCTGTGGAGTCACCAATTTCTTGGTTGGATAAATATATCTTGCGGATAAGGCCGATCTCCCTAGTATCAAAAGATATCTAGCAACAAGCAGGACAAGCAAATTTTTCTTTCTCTAAACATATATGATTCATAAATAAAAACTATAGAGGTGTTTAGACCCTACCTTAAGTCCAACGCTAGTTTGTAGCAGCCATCCTTCAACCATCCGAAATAGTTTCCTTTTGAGAACCTGCAATCACAAACAAGCACACATCAAATAACACCTGCATAGCTAATATCATAAATAATGTTCATTATGGTGATCATGGAATCCATAAAATAAACCATAAAACACAGCTTATTGAGAAAAAAAAACTTGTTTGTATTAACTTTGAAGTAGAAGAACCTTACAGCCTTTTCAGCCTTAATGTTGAACAAGCTCTTCCCAGCGTCCGAAATGGGAATCACCTTTACTTTGACAAGCCTCAAACTCTTCCAAATGAGATCAAAGAGGTATGTGATCTCCCCTCACAAAAGCTCAATTAGGAAGACTAAGTTCCAGCAGCATTTCACCTCAAAAATATTTAGCTTTCCACCTCCCCAGTAACTAGCCCAATGCTTCATTTTATAGTGCAAAAGAAGGAGGTTACAGGTCCACCTATGAAGGGATAGAGTCCTCCTTCAAAGGGATAAGCTCCTCACATCAATGGGTTAGCTCCTTAAGGTACGGGATGCATGAACCTTAAGGGAGTGAACTTGCCACCTAAAGATTCCTTCCAGAAGCTTCTAGAAATGACTCAAAGTGAGTTTTTTAATAATATACTTGCGCCTTTTTGACTTTTACATGGGTCCGCACCCATAACACAGAGACAGAGCGGTCAGGTGCATAGGGGACATGACCTTTAGGTGCGGGACCACAGGTAATGCTAAGAGAAAGTGCGGAACCAGAGTTTTATAGACTTTTTATGGCTTTCTCTAATTTTCAAAGCTTGATATGAGGAATTGAGGTTTACGACTTGCAAAGGTGGAAACTATCAGTGGTAATGGACTCACACAGATTGCAGAATGTCAAGGTGACAATTTTTTGTGCAATTGCGTCATGTTGTTAATTTACAGAAAACATGACTTAATTTTTTAATAATATTTTCATTTATATTTATTTATTTATACTTAATTTTTTTTGTACCAAACATACTTAATGATACAATTCATATATTCTAATTATATAAATTCAATATTTATAGATAATTAATAAAGAAGGTATGCTCCAATAAAATATAAAAGTTTAAATAAAAGAAAGATACAAAAATAAAAAAAGTGTTGTTATATATATAAAAATAAGAAGTGTATGTTTCAATAAAATTAAAAGTAAATATATAAAAGATACATGTAAATAAAAAATATATATTTAAAACTAAATTAATGTTTTTATTATATATATGTAATATCTTTTTAAAGCATTACACTTAAAATATAAATTTATATATTTATAAACCATGTATAATAGAAGGTGATATTTCAATAAAATATAAATAAATATATAAAGAAAATATATGTAAATAAAAAATTATGCCAATCTTTAAATTTTGTTATAGAAAAACATATATATTCTTCACATTATATATATGAAAATACAATTATTCTTAGTATTATTCCAGTATTATAATAAAGAGTAGTACAAAAATTTCACAGATATATATATATATACATATTATATATTAATATATATATATATGAACTCTTATAAGATACTTTCTCCCTAATCATCGGTGGAGTGATAAAATCATTCTCCAAACTCAAGGTACACCCAATTACGCTGATTTATAGACATGTGTGACTTCAATCATTGATATTTCTTAAACTAGCAAAGAAAACAAAATTCTATAAAAAAACCCATTTCAATTAACAAAAAAATCCTTCCAAATGAGCTATTATGCACCCTTCGAAATGATTTGTAGAAGTTGTGGAAACTATATAAAAATTTGGTGAAGATTGCTTCCCTCCATTCTATCCTTTAATTCGCTTTTATGCCATCCATACCAAATTGGCTAAGTTGAGAAAACGCTGAAATGAGGTCACCCGAACCTCTGAATGTTGCAATTTTTTAAGCTATGGCATTGTTGTATCAACATATTATATGTTTCTCTTATGGTGGTTTCATTAGCATGCATCGAATTCCTCACCAGAAGTTAAGAGGTAGTTATACTTCAATCTCTTAGTTGTACTTGATTTGCACTATGAGAGGAGTCTCTAACTAACTTGGAGTAGGTATGAGCTGACTTCAATACAGTTTTATTTATGCATGTTGATTCTCTCTAGTTATCTTTGGGATCCTACTAGTTCAATTGACTAGTGAACTAGTTTACTTATCTAGTTAACTAGACCTATAATTGAGAGATGTTACCTATGCACTATGACACCCTATGAAAGAACATGTCCTGATAGAGACTATATGTCATTGTATTATAGTTCAATTTTACATATAGAGATAAAGAGATAAATTTTATTCTACTCTACTTTGCAATCATTAGTTATTAACTAGTAATTGTTACTTTTGTTTCCACCTAGATTCTTTGCAAGTGTAACACAAAATTTCACACCTAGGGGGCTTGGAGGATTAATATAAAAGTTTCAATGCTACTTCCATTTCATTGTTCACCTTATTTACTTGCGCAACTTTTATTTATAATTCGCACTAGGCACAACTTCTTTAGAGGGTGTGGATTATTCCTATAAAAGTTTGTAATGATGCTATACTTTTGGTGCCCTACCCAATATGTGGATTCAAGGGGTTCAATACCCTTTATCCATTAGAATTATGTTCAGGAATAGTGGAGTGCATTTTGTGTAGTTGAGTGCATTTGTTGCATGTGGATGGTTGACAAACAAGGCATGATATGAAACACAACTAAAAATTAATATTTGACTCCACTTTAGAGTGAAGGGGCTTGCCAGAGCAAGAGAAGTCTCATATAGAATGAGAAGACCTCAATAGTGCTAAGACGTAATAGGATTGGTCATTCATTTTAGTGTGGAGGAGCTCTATGGTTTCTGCTAAGTTTATGGTTGGGCATAGTAGGGCCAATTACAATAACATAGTATGAAAAAGTAAAGAATCAATGTGCAAGATGTAGATGGGTGATTTCTTAAGGAATAGAATTTATATTTGTTATAGGTAATTGTTCTTTTTGTAATTGTATTCTATAAGTGAGCATAGGGATATGGCTATGCTCCTTTATTATACATTGTAACAGTCTTGAGAGAAATAAAGTTAAGGCATATTCCTTGGGTGCTTCTATATTCCCTTATTGTTGATGTGGGAATCATATCCTAATATTTCTTGGCTGAAGTAAATGTGCATATGAAAATATGTCTATGCCATTGTAAATCAGTATCAAGTTTTGTCTAAAAACATCCATAAGCAATATGTCTTGTCGTAAGTGTCACATAACACTAAGGACGATGTTATCCCAATGGGGAGGGGTCTGTAACAACCCTAGGTTTCATTTCTGTGGAAATAAATATCAAATGGACATTATAAAGGAAAACTCAAGCCAAAGTCGTGAGACACATATTCTGGATGAATGAGGGGAAAAACATTATATTAGAAACCACTTGTGGTTAGTTATTTATTTATTGACTATCGAAATTGGCATTAGCATTAGCAAGAGGCAAAATGAAATAGCTAGCAAATTATTTATTATAGGATAACTAGGAACATTTGGCAAAGTGTAAAAGAAATAAAGGAAAATGAAAGAAATTCCACTTTAGCAAGTGGGGAAGAGAAGAGACAAAAAATGAGAAAATAATAAGAAGAATATGCGTGCAAGGGAAAATGAAGGAAAAGGAAAAGAAAATAAATTGGAGAGACATCATTCTAGGATTCACCTTGGGAAAAAGTGAGAAAACTACAAAAAAGGTTGATAAGAGAAGAGAAACAGAGAGAACACATGGATACAAAAAGGAACAAGCAAGAAATCAAGAAAAGTACAAGCAAGGAAAATAAAGGGAGCATAAGAGGAATTGGATTGGAAGCTAGTAAGGGAAGAAAGGAACAAAGAGAAGAGAGCATAGTAGGAGCATTATTGTAGGTAATAGTGTACATATGTCATTATGTTATTGGGATTTCAATGCATGGTTCATGCATTCATTTATTAGTTTTTTTTTTTTTTTGCAATGGCATGGGATTTTCCTAGATTGAAAATCATGTCTAGTCTTGCCTATGCCATTTCCTCAATAGACATGATGTGGTGGGTTCTCTATTAGTTGAGCTTGGATTTCTGGTAGATTTTAGATCTTGGTTGAGGTGGTCTCAGGAAAATGCCAAGGGTTGAGAGTGGATATGGTTTTCTCGGGAAGCTCTGGATAGATGGATGCAGACAAGAAAATTCCTCTAGGTATGGTAAAGAAATTTTGAGGCATCCAATCTTGTATTAGTTTTGGTGACTTCTCGACCTGGTATTGGGTGAAATAATTGTGGCTTGAGGGTGGGGGTGGTTTAACATCTAGATTACCTATTTGGTTATGCTTTGGTTTCTCTCATGTGATCCTGCATTCATTCTTGGAATATGGCACGGGGGTGATTAGGCTGAAAGAAATATTTGTTTCAGTCCCAATCTATGGTCGGGTGGTACGTGGAAGTCCCTAACTTGGTTGGTATTACACATATGTTACTATGTGTTATTGTTTATTGACATTAATGAGCACAACATTTGCTTTATTGTGTGATTATATGACTGGTTTTCCATGGTTTCAATTTTGTTAAATGTTTGTTACATGCATGGTATATTTCTCAATATGTGATGTGCTCTTGGTACTGATGTTGTTCACAATTAAGATGCTCTTGGATAATTTACATGAATGCATGTGCTAACACATTTTTGCTACAACTAGTATGATAGGGTAGTAAGCATTCTTCATGAACATTTGATGAAGCTAGTGTAAACAATGAACAAATTATGCGTTCATGACTTATAGGTACCATGTTTAGTAGGCGTTTGTATAAATAAATAACATGCGATGTGTGAGCTTGAGGAAGAACAAAGCGTAGAATAGAGAATGAATACTTATATACATTTTTGAGAGAGTTTTGGAAAGGTTTGTGTAGCTCTAGGTAGTTGGCCTGTAGGCTAGCCCTAAAATTCTAGAATTGAGTCCCATGGTTGCAAGAACATAACTAGGAAAATTCAGCCACATCTGCATGGACTGGCCTTCATGCTTGCGACTAGTTTATAAATCTACTTTGAAAGTGGTTTCATCTTAGGGAAGTGGTCACCAATGTAAATTTCGTTACATTTGGATGATCATGTGTCGTTGGGTGTTGTAGTAAGTCTTGGATAAATGAACCCCATTTCCATAATTCGATCTTGGTTGTTGGGTCACACATAGTAACTCTCAGCTCATGTTTCCCATGTTGAGGTTGTAAAAGTGTGTAAATGTGGTGTGGGGTGTTACAGTAAATTTTTCTTATTGTGTAGTCAATTTTGCATAGCTTACAATTGTAGTTTGACAGATAGAATGTTTGTGAGCAGTAGCTTTTTAGATTAAAATTTCGGAATTGTGTTCCTATTGATTTTTGTAGATCCTGATGATTGGAAATAATTGTAAACATTTCCCATCTATTTTGCTACATCCAAATGCATAATTAATATCAAATTGACTCATTGGTGTTAAAAAGAATATTTCATAGGAGAAAAATGTAATGATTAAGGAATCATAAATAATTAATGATTTATTTAATTTTTCCTCAGTGATGTGGTCCAAATGAGCTAGAAATAATTACTAATAATAATTAATAATTTTTTCATGAGAGAAAACTGAAATGATTAAGGAATAATAAACAAATAGTGATTTATTTAATTATTCCTATGGATGGGTGAAAATATTTTTTATTATTTTCACAAAATGCATAAATATGAAAATAAGAGGAAAATAATTATTAAATAAATTTCAAGGGTATTTTAAATTGGGTAGATTAATTAAACATAAATAATTTAGTAAAAATTGTTCTCTAAATTATTTCCTAACGTGAAAGTTGGTTTTAATGTGTAAAACCCATAATACATGGTGCATTTCGATCATCCTAGTGGAAAATGGCTGGGTGATGCAGGAGCATCTGGTTGACAGGACAAAGACAAAGTGAAGTCGATATGGTCTCTGAAGGGGACGAAGGAGTTAATTCACTGAATGGATAGCGTACTTGTTTTTTAATTCTTCTTTTATTAAGTTGCCTAAGTTAATTTAGTGAATTATAATTAGGAATAGTAGGAATTAGTTAGTGTCATTGTTTCTAGGAAATTAATTTACTTTTGTAAAAACATGAAAAGAAAATATGCTAAACAACAATGAAAAGTTTTGTATGAGGAATAACTGATGTAACCAATTGAACATAACTAACAGCAGTTAGTGACAGTTTGAGAACACTGTTATTAAAAAGAGGGACAAAACACAATGTACAAGTTCAACTAATAGAGAAATGAAAAAGAGAGAAGGATAATTCTTTTGTGCACATTCACCTCTGCAGTGTCCCAAATACTATGTATATTAATTTGTGTGAAATTACTTTCGTGGAGACTGTTGTTATACCACTACAGGTTATAAAACGAAAGAGGAGATAACCAAAATCAGAGGAGAAGCGTAAGTGCCCAGGTTACAGGCGGACTTAACCAAACAAATAGACATGAAATCATTTATGTGAAAAAACGACATGAAGTTGGAATTACGAGTGCAGATAAGCAAACAAATTATGTAAACACAAGGTATGCGAATATATAAATATAGTCCACTCAGTTCCTTAGTTGAATTCATAGAAACTTAAAGACAATATTCTGGTTCTTTGCACATTTACATTCTGTTTGAAACAAAGGAATGAGCCCAGTTCATAAATATATGACTCATACTTATAAGAAAGTGAAAGCCAAAACCAATAATCCTCGACTCATTACCATAACCCAACGACAGTGACAAACTACAGAAGAATTAAATACAAACAGTGGCTCGAAGACCAAAGATACATTGACCCTACAGTTTTAGCATTAAAGCCGAGCGGAAACAACTAACGAATAGAAACGACACTACCCATGGTCACTTTGGAACAATCGAGTTCCCATGCACTGAAACCCTCAGGGAGCCATACCTGCAATGAGAAACAACAAATGAAATGAGTGCTGGTGGTACAAAACAAAGAGAATTTGAAAATTGAATAGAACAACCAATATATAGCTGGTTAGCTTACCTGACGGAGGCAAGCCATAACTACAACAACTCCTCTAGGTTTTCCCTACTCATGAGGAGCCGAAAACATTAGGCAACTGAGAAAAAAAGGAGCATATATAACTAGCACAGAACAGGCAGACTTACCCTGAGAAATTGGTAGGGGAATCGAAGGAGTTCGTCACCATAATTCTGCAAGGCTTGTGGAGAAATTGAACTCGGAACTGGAGAAACATTAGCAGGAACAACGTAACCAACAACCGACTGCAAGAATCATGGAAAGAACAGACATCGAACCTAGAGAAAGACGCACAGAGACATACCAAATTGATTACCAAACACACATACAACAGTCGACACTCGAGAAGGAGACAACGAAGGAAGCGAACCTTACCAGGTTTTCATAACCTTGCCGAATGAACGGAAAATACTTCCAGTTCAAGTCCCGAACCAGGAAAATGGGACCATAAGAAAACCCACATTAAAGCCGCAAAGACCGCTGAGAGCACACAGCTCGAAGAACAAGGAAAACAAGACCACAAACAAAAAAGGAAACCACATTGAAGCCATGAAGACCGCCAAGAGCACACAGCTCAGAGAACCAGGTAGACAAACCATAAAAACAAAACCCACATTGAAGCTACGAGAGACCGCTGAGAGCACATAGCACAAGGAACCGGGAGAGTAACAAATGAACAGAATGAGCGCGAGGTGGTGAAAACTTATACCAAGGCGGGCTCGTGGAATCCCAAGGAGGGACAGTTTTCCAACAAACAGAGACCATCGTACTAATCACCATACCCCTGATTTAATTCAACGCGGTTAATCAAATTGCATTTATCAAAAAAATCTCTGTTGAAAATTATTACTTGCTTGTACACCCATCAAGTGGAATACGTTGACGGCGGGATCACGTGGGCTGGCCCCTTCAAGTGGTATCAGAGCCAGGTTGTTGAAAAAACAAATCAGGAGGTGGAGGTTCAAAGATGAAGATGTGGAAGAGGTCTGTGCAGAGTAGCAGATGAGGGCTTGAGGGAAGAATTGAGAGCCCTTACTGCTCGCTTGGAAGCAGTGGAGGCAGGAAGGAGAAGAGACCCAGAACTTGGGGATGACAGTGAAGAGGAGGCAGTAACTGATATGGACGGCTCAGATGAAGAAGCCCTGGAGTTAAGACTGTTGAGATCGGTACTATTAGCCAGCAACAAACCCAAAACTGAGATCCCTAACTATGATGGTAGTCTATCCACAGATGTTCTGTTGGATTGGGTAAGTGAGTTAGATAAGTATTTTGAAAACGAAGAGACCAGTGAGGACAAAAGAGTCAGATTAGCTGCGGCTAAGTTAAAAGGACACGCTGCTTTATGGTGGGATAGTGTCCAAGCAGACAGGAAGAGGATGAACAAGCTACCGATAAGGAAGTGGCCAAGGATGGTGGCAAAACTGAAAGGCAGATTTTTGCCTAAAGACTATCAGGTTGAGCTTTATCGACGGGTGTAGAATTTAAGGCAGAAAGGTATGACCGTAAAGGAATACACAAAGGAGTTTTATTGTGTAAACTTGCGGGCTGGTTATACTGATGATACTCCAAAGAAGATAGCGAGATATGTGAATGGCTTGAGGCTGGAAATACTGGATGAGATCAGTATTCTCTCTCCGCGGAATATAGAAGAAGCCTTTCAGAGTGCTGTAAAGGCTGAAGAAAAGATTAATAGGAAATAAAATAACAGGAGAGGATGAGGAAATGACAGAGGACGAGGACAGCCCTACGACAGAGGGAGAACTGCCACTAACAGCGAATAAGGCAGCAGCTCTGGAGCTTCAAGGACAATAGAGAAGGGAGATAGCACAAGAGGAGGTCGGCCATATCAGTGGGGAAGAGGAAATGGTTGCGGAAGGGGGACTAATGTCCAGTGCTACAGGTGCCATAAGTGGGGGCACAGATCCTTCGAATGCCTGGAAGCTGACCATGATGGCCAGAGGGGAGCATTTGTTGCGTAGCCTGAGGAAGCTGAAGCACAGCCCCAGGAGGTAGAAAATGTGGCAGAAATAGGAGAGGCTTTGGTTTTAAATAAAGTATTGTTGAAGCCAGCCAAGGAGACGGCTGAGTAGACCCAACGGAAGGCACTGTTCCAAACAGTTTGAAAATCACATGGAAAGTGTTGTAAATTGATCATAGACGGTGGAAGTGCAGACAATTTAGTTGCCACCGAGATGGTGGAAAAGCTAGGATTGAAGCGACTTAAGCACCCCACACCTTACAAGGTGTCGTGGCTGCAGAAAGGCCACCAACTATTAGTTGATGAACAGTGCGAGGTTGAATTTCACATTGGAAAATACCAGGACAAGGTTGTCTGCGATATCATGCCAATGGATGTGTGCCATATACTGCTAGGGAGACCATGGCAGTATGATCAGAAGGTGACGCACAATGGGAAGACGAATTGTTACAAATTTGTGAAAGATGGAGTCAAGCATATGCTTGTACCCATCAAAGAGGAGGATTCAACAGAAGAAAGTGGAACAAAAGCATTGTTAATAGGAGGAAAACAGTTTGTTAAGAAGATTGAGGAAAATAAGGTGAATTATGCGATTGTAAGGAGGACTAAGGCAGTGTTGTTGATCACAGAAAAGTCAGAATTGCCTACAGAGATTTAGGAGATGTTAGAAGAATTTAAGGACATTGTAGTCGACGACTTCCCAGATAAGTTGCCTCCTAAGAGGAGCATTAGCCATCATATCGATTTCATACCTGGAGCAAGCCTACCAAATAAGGCAGCATATCAAATGAGCCTGAAAGACAATGAACAGATTCGTAAACAGGTGCAAGAGTTGCTAGATAAGGAAATGATTAGAGAAAGCTTGAGCCCTTGTCCGGTACCAACAGTACTCGCACCCAAGAAGGGTGGAGAATGGCGGATGTGTATGGATTCACGAGCTATCAATAAAATCACTATTTGATACAAATTTTCCCTACCCAAAATGGATGACATGATGGATTGTCTTAGTGGGGCAGCTTATTTCACGAAAATTGATCTGAAGAGTGGATATCATCATATCAGGATCAGAGAAGGAGATGAGTGGAAGATAGCCTTCAAGACCAATGAAAGGTTGTACGAGTGGCTAGTCATGCCATTCGGATTGAGCAACGCTCCTAGTACTTTTATGAGATTGATGAATGAGATGTTAAAAGAATTATTGGCAAGTTTGTGATAGTTTATCTTGATGATATTTTGATTTTCAGCAGAACAAAGGGAGAGCATCTTCAGCATGTTCGAAGAGTGCTAGAGAAGTTACAGCAGAACAAACTACTGACAAACTTTAAAAAATGTACTTTCCTACAGAAGGAACTGGTCTATTTGGGGTTTGTAATTGCGGAAAATGAATTGAAGATGGATCCAAAAAAGATCGCGGAAATCATGAATTGGCCATCACCAAAGAGCTTATTCGAGGTACGTATCTTTCACGGATTGGCGAGTTTTTATCAAAAGTTTATTAGGAATTTAGGTGAAATCTGCGCGTTGATGCTAGACACCATCAAAAAAGGCCAGTCAGCCTTTTTGTTGGACTAGAGCAGCAGAGGACAGCTTTCAGCTTTTGAAGCAGAAGATTACAGAGAGGCCAATCTTAAGGCTGCCCAACTTTAACAAGATTTTTCAAGTTCGATGTGATGCAAGTGGGAGAGCTATTGGCACTGTGCTCAGTCAGGAAGATAGACCAGTGGCATTCTTTAGTGAGAAATTGAATGAAAGCAGGCATAAATATTTTTTTGTATGACAAGGAATTTTATGCAGTGGTCCAAGCTTTAAAGCATTGGAGACACTACCTGCTGGGCAACGAGTTTGTATTATTTTATGATAATTTAGCGTTGTAGTATGTAATGCAGCAGCACAAATTAAACCATAAGCACGACAAATGGGTACAATATTTGCAAAGTTTCACTTTCATGCTAAAACACATTAGTGGGCAAGCCAATAAAGTGGCAGATGCCTTGAACAGGAGAGCTTTGCTCTTACAGGAAAGTAGAATACAGGTGATGGGATTCGAACATTTAAAGGATTTGTACCAGACTGACACAAACTTCAAAGAAGCCTTTAAAGCTTGCCAAAATCCCCTGTTGAGGAATACAAGTCCATGGTTGGACTATAATTTGCAGGAAGGACTATTGTTTAGAGGTGGACAGTTATGTATCCTGGACTGTTCGATGAGGGAAAATATTGTACGGGAGAAACATAGCGGTGGTCTAGCCGGTCATTTCGGCATAGACAAAACTTTGGAGCAGCTCGGACACTTTTATTACTGGCCCAGAATGCGCAGGGATGTACAACAATATGTAAACATGTGTAAAGTCTGCCAACTGGTGAAAGGACATAGTCAGAATACTGGACTTTACACGCCACTACCTATTCCAAGCAGGCCATGGGACTCAATCAGCATTGACTTTGTCTTGGGACTGCCTAGAACGCAGCGGGGGTATGACTCAGTGATGGCGGAGGTAGACAAATTTTAAAAAATGGTGCATTTTATCCCTTGCCAAAAAACTAGTGATGCCACGTGTATAGCTCACCTGTTTTTCACGGAGATTGTTGGATTACACGGCCTACCCAGATCTATCGTTTCTGACAGGGATGTAAAATTCACAGGACATTTTTGGCGCACACTGTGTAAAAAATTCGGCACACAATTGAATTTCAGCTCTGCATATCATCCGCAGACTGATGGACAAAAGGAAGTGGTGAACAAGAGTTTGGAGAATTTATTACGGAGTTTGACTGGGGAAATTCACGGTTATGGGATCGTGCTCTCGCTCAGGCGGAATTCGCTTATAACAATTCGCCAAATCATAGCACTAGGCACAGCCCATTCCAAATCTTGTACGGCATGCATCCTTAGGGAATACATGAACTGCAAGATTTGGGAAAATTGGAGCGGAGAAGCGCGGATGGAGAAGATTTTGCCAAAGCAATGAACGAACTACATGAATGGGTAAAATTAAAGTTGCAAGACAACGTGTAGAAATATAAGCAACAAGCAGATTCAAGGCAGAGAGAAGTACAATTTAATGTTGGAGACGAGGTCCTTGCACACTTGCGCAAAGAACGATTTCCTAAGGGTGCATATAATAAGTTAAAATTTAAAAAAAATTGGTCCCTGCAAGATTCTGCATAAATTCTCAGCCAACACCTACGAAATTCAGCTGTCACCTGATATAGGCATATCACCTATTTTCAATGTGGCAGACCTGTTCCCATATACTGCCGAAGCAGAGGAAGACAGTGTGGTATAGCCACAACAGGACACCCAAGTTGGAGACAATTCTTGGATGAGGCATATGCCTTCGGCTCAATCCCATGAGATTGAAGGAATTCTTGGTACCAAAATAGCCAAGAGGACATGTAGGAAGGAATATCTACGATATCTCATCAAGTGGAGAGACCGTCCAATTGAGGACAGTTCGTGGCTCGATGCGGTGCAGATACAGAAGGCTGGCTATTCGGTGGAGGAGCTCATGGAACGGAGCCATGATTTTCTCTTACCCCGGGAGGCTGATGCAAGAGCATTTGGCTGACAGGACAAAGACAAAGGGAAGGTGATATGGTCTCTGAAGGGGACGAAGGAGTTAATTCACTGAATGGATAGCATACTTGTTTTTTCATTCTTCTTTTGTTAAGTTGCCTAAGTTAATTTAGTGAATTGTAATTAGGAACAATAGGAATTAGTTAGTGTCATTGTTTCTAGACAGTTAATTTACTTTTGTAAAAATATGAAAATAAAATATGCTAAACAACAATGAAAAGAAATGACACTACCCGTGGTCACTTTGGAACAGTCATGTTCCCGTGCGTCGAAACCCTTGGGCGGCCATACCTGCAATGAGAAATGACAAATGAAATGAGTGCTGGTGATACGAAACAAAGAGAATTCGAAAATTGAATAGAACAACCAATATATAGTTAGTTAGCTTACATGATGGAAGCAAGCCATAACTGCAACAACTCCTCCAGGTTTTCCCTGCTCACAAGGAGCCGAAAACGTTAGGCAACTCAGAAAAAAAGGAGTATATATAACTAGCACAGAACAAGTGGACTTACCATGAGAAATTGGTGGAGGAATCTAAGGAGTTCGTCACCATAGTTCTGCCAGGCTCGTGGAGAAATTGAACTCGGAACTGGAGAAACATTACTAGGAACAACGTAACCAACAACTGACTGCAAGAATCATGGAAAGCACATACATCGAACTTAGAGAAAGACGCACAGAGACATATCAAATTGATTACCAAACACACATACAACATTCGACACTCAAGAAGGAGACAACGAAGGAAACGAACCTTACCAGGTTTTCATAACCTTGCTGGATGAACAGAAAATACTTCCAAGTCGAGTCCCAAACCAGGAAAACGGGACCATAAGCAAAACCCACATTGAAGCCGTGAAGACTGCCGAGAGCACACAACTCGGAGATGTTGGGTTGTGTTATATTCTTTCCACGACTAACCTACGTAGTGAACCGGGGGGTTAGAGGGGGGCGGAGCCCCCCCTTCGTTGCGCCGATTTCACAGCAGGGGGATCACATGGGGGGGCGGCAGCCCCCCCTGTCCGGGGGGGTTGAGGGG
>APFE031677513.1:0-36829 GCA_000404065.3 Pinus taeda | reverse complement strand
ATATATAGAAAGGAGGTTTTGTCATTTGAATCATTAAAGAATTGTTCATTTATGTAATGTAAAGGAGGTTGCCCCCTCGAAGAGGCTGAATTCTAAGGCGTTGATCTATCTTTTCTATCTTTTTCTTGAGCTGGTTACATAACACATGAGCTTGCATCGAATGGAAAATTTGTTGAAAAAGGACCATCGTGGAGTTATCGCCCAGTTTAATGCCATCCAGGCCATAGAATACACTACTCTTCATATTCATCCTGAGATGCAACAGGTCTTAAACCACCACCAGCAGGTATTTGACAAACCTAAAGAGCTTCCACCCTCTAGAGGAGAACATGATGATAGCATCACTTTGGTTCAAGGGGAAAAAATCATCGAATGTGTGCCCATATTGATGTCCTATCACCCAAAAGAATGAAATTGAAAAATCATCAAGGAAATTCTTGAAGCCAACGTTATTTGTCCTAGCATCAATCCTTATTCATCACCAGTGGTCATGATTCTCAATAAATATGGGGAATGGTGCATGTGTCTAGACTTTTGGGCCCTCAATAAGCTCCCTCTCAACAACAAATTACCTATTCCGGTTGTTGATGATCTGCTTGATGAACTACATGGTGTTCAATTCTTTACTAAGTTATATCTTTGCTCTGGCTATCACCAAATATGCATGAAAGAAGTAGACATTCCCAAGACTGCTTTCCAGACTCATGAAGGCCATTATGAATTCTTGTTCATGCCATTTGGTCTCTGTAATGCCCCATCCATTTTTCAAAGCCTCATGAATCACTTGATGAACCATATCTACAAAAATTTGTCCTCATTTTCTTTGATGACATTCTCATCTACAACCTAACATAGGAAAAACATCTTCAGAAGGTAGACATGATCTTGCAACTGCTTCGGAATCACAAATTATCTGTCAAATTGTCCAAGTGCTCTTTTGGCGTGGAAGAATTCGAGTATTTGGGACACATTGTGGGTCATGAAGGTGTTAGGGTTGATCCCAAAAATATATAGGCAATGGAATATTGGCCCCAACCAAAAACCTTGAAGAGTTTGAGGGGATTCTTGGGTCTCACCGACTACTATTGCAAATTTGTCCACAATTATGGTCACATTATTAGACCCCTCACTAACCTTCTCAAGAAAAACTCATTCCTCCAGACTGATGTAAAACAATAGGCATTTATGGCTTTCAAACAAGCCATGTGTTCCACTCCAGTATTGGCACTACCCGACTTCACTAAATCTTTTGTGATTGAAAGTGATGCTTCAGGTACTAGTATTGGTGTTCTCTTCATGCAAGAAGGTCGAATCTTGGCTTTCACCAACCAACAACTGAGTGGGAAGCATCTAGGACAATCTACCTATGAGAAAGAGATGATGGCCATCTTACATGTAGTAGATGCCAGGCCACCATACTTATTGGGGCGACGTTTCCAAATCTGCACAGACCATCAAAGCCTCAAATATTTTTTGGAGCAACGTCTATCCTCGCCACAACAAAATAAATGGCTGGCAAAAATGTTGGGATATGATTATGAGATAATTTACAAGAAAGGGCGTGACAATGTAGTAGCAGATGCTTTATCACACCAATTTGAGGATAAAAGAACCCTATTATCAATCTCTCTTCCCATACTAGATTGGATTGAATAAGCCCACAAGGAATGGTTTTCAAACCCCTCTCTCTCCAAACTCATTAATAACTTGAGAGGAAGATCCTAATTCCTCAGTTGGCTACTCTTGGAAGGATGAGATTCTTTGCTACAAGGATTGAGTAGTTATATCACCGACATCCACCCTCAAAACTCGCATTTTGGCAGAGTTTCACTCATCTCCCACTACAGGGCATGCATGCTTTTAGAAGACTTATGCTCGCACTCGGCGTTCTTTCTTTTGCACAAGCATGAAAACTGATATTCTTACTTTTGTAGCTAAATGTGATGTGTGTCAATGCCACAAAGGAGAAACAGTCAAGTTACTAGGAACCTTACAATCTTTGCCAATCCCTGCTTCTATCTGGATAGATGTTTCTATGGATTTCATTACTGGTCTCCCGAAGTTGGGAAACAAATCAGTCATCATGGTGGTTGTGGATAGACTTTCTAAATATGCGCATTTTTGCGCTCTACCCCACCCATTTATCCCCACATTGGTGGCTCAAACTTTCATAGACCAGATCTTCAAAATGCATGGCATGCCAACTTCCATTATGTCTAATCGTGACCTAACTTTCACCAACATATTTTGACAAGAAATTTTCAAGCTACAAGGCACCCAACTCCAACTAAGTACCTCCTATCATCCCCAAACTGATAGTCATACTGAAGCAGTCAACAAATGTTTGTAGACATACCTAAGGTGCTTCACTTCAGAAAAGCAGCATCAATGGGTACAAGGGATACCTTTAGCTAAATAGTGGTATAATACTAACTATCATGAAGTCACCAAGATGACTCCATATGAAGTAGTGTATGGCCAAACCCCACCTTCACCTATTTCTTATATCCCTAGATGATCTAAGGTAAGAGCAGTTGATCAACTCCTACAGAACTGCACCACTAGATCATCTCAAAGATAATCTCCATCAAGCTTAGAATCGAATGAAGCAATAGGTATACCAACTTCATTTAGAGCGCACATTTCAAGAAGGGGATAAAGTATTCATGCAGCTACAACCATATAAGAAAACATTGCTCAAAGAAAAGGGCCGCCAAAAATTAACTCCAAAATTATACAAACCTTATCAAATACTTCAGTGCATTGGAGTAGTGGCCTACAAGCTGGGCTTGCCACCAACTTCAAAAATCCATCCAGTCTTCCATGTATCATGCCTTAAGAATGTTGTGGGGAACAATTGCAAAATTCAAACTAGTCTACCTAAATTGGATGAATAAGGTTCACTCTGGCTCCAACCTGAACAGGTCCTTCATACTTGTGAAAGACATTTGTGTGGCCATATGATCAAGGAAGTCCTAGTCAAGTGGAAAGACAACTCGCTAGAAGATGCGACATGGGAACCAGCCTATATTCTTTAGCAGTGTCCGTAACTTCAACCTTCAGGACCAAGTTGCTTTTGATGTGGGAGGGCATGTTACGGTCCATCCCTAACCCCTTTATTTATGTAATAAACCCAATAAAGTCGAGTCATAGTCATAGTTAGTTAAAGAGTTAATAAAGCCTGTATTAATATTTGTAAGTGGTTGACCCGCATTTAAGAAAGGGACAACAGTTAGTTGCAAATGAGCCATAATTAATAAATAAAGTGGTTAACCCATGTTATGCAAAGAACCACTAGTCATTAGGTTGTTGAAGGTCATTTAGCTATAAATAGTCGTAGTTAGAAGGGAAATATCATCGATTCTTATTTTGTAATCGAGCTTTGCTCAGCGAGAGGTTGCCCCCTCAAAGATGCAAGTGAACATTTCTTTCATCTCTGAATAA
The DNA here is from genome assembly GCA_000404065.3 of Pinus taeda. Classification (NCBI taxonomy): domain Eukaryota; kingdom Viridiplantae; phylum Streptophyta; class Pinopsida; order Pinales; family Pinaceae; genus Pinus; species Pinus taeda. The sequence continues at coordinate 33,385 of APFE031677513.1, read as the reverse complement.
TAAAATACTAGTAGTTTTTCTCATTTTATTCTATGTTTTGGGTTGTATTTCTTCACATATTTGGTATTCTGGAATTCCTTGTAGGTCAAGAGCATAACACTGCACCAGCAGTTCCTATACCAATAGTGTAGAGATACTAATGCTGGCTTTGATAGCCTGGCATGGACCTTTGACATTCCTCGAGAGAATTTGTGCTTACCATTTACTTGCTCAAAAAATTGCCACGTCCATTGTAGTACAAGATTCTTCTCAAACTACTATTTAAAACTGAGATGATCATGTTTTTATGCATATGTAAACAAGCCTTGTTCCTGGATTCACCTTCTTGTATCATACAATGTTCCTGAACCATGCATCGAATTCTTACACCAATTCGGATTTTACAACATTCCTGCACCAATTCAATCCTACAACAACATTCATGCACCAATTTAGGGCTTTCATACATTGACAAATTTTTTGGAAAATATGAAAGAGGTTTTTGTTCAAAACGTTGTTTGAACACTTCCACATGAGTCAAGAAAAACCCATGTTGTACAGACTTATATTTACGGAATAATTAATACTTCAGCCCCAAATTTGTAGCAATTTCTAGACTTCCAACTTCCTCCTCGAATTCCGTGCATGTGAAGGCAAATAGAGAAATTATGGAACATTGGTTTTGGTTCGAGTATAGCAAAATGACTAACCCTCAGACAGATTTCTAAAATTCGTAATGGTTAAGGAGATAGGAAGAGTTCTTTGGAGGTAGTTTGCTAAAAATACCAATTTTTCCATAATTCTAGAAAACACCCAGATTGGAAAATTCCTATCAAATCTTCAATATTTCAATAGGGAAACAATTGTAATAATATTTTATTTGATGAGAATTAGTTGGGATTCAATTCCCATGTTTTTTTTCTAAGGAATGGCTTCTTTAAAGCCAAAATTATCATGTAAAAATAATATAAAGAAAGGAGTTACACAAGCGTGAAGGGCTCGCATTGTATCTTTTGTAAATCGCATTTCTTGCGGAGTTGTAGACACGGTTGATTCAATTTATTTTGTTTATATGTTTTTTGGTTGCACATGTTGCAGTAGCAACAACAACAGTGGTAACAGTTGCATGCAAAATATTCCAAAGGTACCAAATCGTGATAGAGTTGAATTCCTTTCTTGGTGAGAGGGAGTGTTGAAAATAACAACAAGAAAGGTTAAAAATAACATCAAGAAAAATCACAATTTAATTTGTCCTTGAATTAAATTATGAATTAAATTGTAATTCTAACTATCATAAAAACTTGTAACAGTTAACTAAGTTAAGTTGACTTAGTTGGCTCAGTAAATTCGAGTTGGAAGTTTATCTAGAATCATGTAGAGTGATCCCTAAACTTTAGGGGCCCAGGTTGAGTTCTTAATGAGTTGTAATTACTTAATTTATTTAAACTAGTTTTAATGGTCAGAGGAACTAGTAAGCGGTCAAGTGAATTAAGTTGGATGTAATTCACATGCAATGATCAATTAGGTAACTGACAATTCAATCAAAAATAACTCATGCATGTCAGTTCAGAGGAAGACCCAACTCAAATTAGATTTTAGGGACATTTTACTATCAGTTGCATAATTTTCTGAGTTGTGCAAATGGTGCGTGCAATGAGTAGAATTCCTATGATGGATTGCGCAGTTGTGGTGAGGGAATTTCCCAATTAAATATGGGCTAATTCCCTTAGGGATTGTGTAAGGAAGTAGGGGCTTTTAGGGAAACATAATTGGCTATGTGTTGGCTTGAGCTGGTTTGTGAAGCAGAGAGATAGATTGTACTTGTCCATGTTGAACAAGCATTGTATTTTCTTCTCAAATCTTCTGGTTAATGCAATATAGGTAGTCATGGTTTTAAGCAGTTGCTTTCCTCAAAAATATATTGTGTGATGCAAACCCTTAGGCTGCCACACAAATATACTTTTCGGGACTTAGTTTCCCCTTAACGACCCTTATTAAGCTTTATACCCACACATATGCATGTTGGAAGCGTTTGTATGCATTCAGCCTTAAATTCCCAAACAAATCAGAAGTGATCCATTCAATCACCCCACCAAACACCCCTGTTCCTTTGATAACTGGGCCTTCTCATATCAAGAACGAAAAGCCTTCAGAAAAGCTTAAAACCATGCCTTTTTCCTTTTGGGACCGAATACTCTCCAAAACACCAAAACAAAGCTTTTTCCGCCTTTTATTACAGTTACATGTGCTTTTTCCGTGGATCGAGATCTGGCCAATCGGACGGCCCAGATTCAATCGTTGTATCAGCATTCGATAGTCCCAATAGGTTGCAATATCGACGCTAGTCCCCAACGGAAGTCCGATGCGATATTGCTATCGACGATTCCAATGGAGCTTAACAATATTTAACCCCTGCCTCATAAACCTCTGATGCGATAACCTTGCAGACTTAACAGGCCATCCAATCACCCCTATACTGTTTCGGGTCCGGGTGTGTCGCAGTATCGGGATTTGGCGATTACAAGCTGGTCCCCTTCCTTTGTAGTGATGCGATTATGGATTAGACCCGATGAGTTCCAAAAGCGCGAATTATAATATTTCAAGTCTTCTTCTTTAATCTGTTAAGGGTTTTTGCACTGTTTCTATGTGTAAATGGGTTTTTCTGCCTACGGCCCAAGTTACATAACAACTCCGCCTAAACAATCTCCATCGTCGATCTTTAGATCCAACAGCACCTAAGCCTCACTTCTTCAACTTTGCGTTCCTTTGTCTTCAATCCTTTTCCTCGCTTCTGCTGTGTTGTGAATAGTTTCTTCTATGGAGGCTTCCTGCCTCTTTGGTCACGCCGAACTTCACCTACAAGAATATATGCATACAGAGAAGCTACAATTCATATTAATTTCAATATTTTGACCATTCGAAGTCACAAACACATAGTTTCCAAATTGGACTTGCACTTAAAAAAAAGGAATATGGAAAGTATTTTATTTTAGATTCAGACTCTCTTTATGATTCTCCTTACAGCCTTCCTGTAGGCTTACAACTTCTCTCCATTCGGCCGACCCCCGACTCTACATTATTGTGTCCTTTTTCACACATCAGTGGCAGTTCCTTTTGTAGTTAAAGGAACTGTTTTTCAGTTTTGAGACAGTTTTCTCAACTAATTCTCATTTAAGCCTATCTTGTCTAAATCAAAGCTAACAATGACTGATTTAGCCTTTATTTACAATAACACAAAATGAAACTAAATAAACTATAAATTTTGAGATGTTTCCCTCTCTATTTGTCAAAATAGAACAAGAAAACAAACAACAAACAAGAACCAACTCCTAGCTGTCACCTCTTCATTCGGGTGCTCTGCATCAGGCTCCTGGGGTGAATTGAATTCATGGTTCCTATCCATCAGCTCTTCAATAGAGTATCTAGCATTCTGAATCTGGCCAACATCTAACCAAGAACTGTCTTCAATAGGATGACCCTTCCATTTGACTAGGTACTGCAGATATTCCTTTCGTCGAGTCTATCTAGCCACCTGGGTATCTACAATCTGTTCGATCTCTAGAGGCTTCGTTGGGGGCATTTGTTTAATCCACATGTCACTCTCTTCCTGGGTGTCACATGTTCATCTTTTTGAACTGTCTTCATCCTCTGCTGCAATGTAGTGGTACAGGTCTGACACATTGAAAATGGGTGAAATTCCAATACTCGGAGGTAACTGCAATTCATAAGCATTTGTAGAAAATTTCTGAAGAATCCTGCAAGGCGCAATCTTTTTCCATTTCAACTTGTTGTACTTGCCTTTAGGAAACTTCTCCTTGTGTAGGTGTGTTAATACCAGATCTCCTACGTTGAATTGCACCTCCCACCTTTTCAAATCTGCTTTCTGCTTGTACTTTTGGCTACTGATCTGTAATTTTAATTTCACCTGTTCATGAAGATTATTGATTGCCTTTGTGAAGTCTTCACCATCAATACTTCTACGCTCCAACTGTCCCAAATCCCGTAACTCATGTACTCCCCGTGGGTGCATTCTGTATAGGACCTGGGAAGGACTACTGCTTGTACTCTAGTTGGGCGAATCATTATAAGCAAATTCCGCTTGTGCAAGCACATGATCCCACTATCAAGAATTTTCTCCAACCAAACTCCTCAACAAATTTCCTAGACTCCGGTTCACCAATTCAATTTGGCCATCAGTCTATGGATGATAAGCTGAGCTGAAGTTTAGTTTGGTGTCTAAATTCTTCCACAAGGTTCGCCAAAAATGCCCTGTAAATTTAACATCGCGATCCGAAACAATAGACTTTGGCAAGCCATGTAACTTGACTATCTCGGTAAAGAACAAATGTGCTACATGTGTGGCATCAATGGTTTTCCTGCAAGGAATGAAATATACCATTTTAGTGAAACGATCCACCACCACCATGATGGAATTGAATCCCCGTTGTGTCTTTGGTAGGCCTAAGACAAAGTCCAAATTCATTGAGTCCCATGGTCTGCTCGGACTAGGTAAGGGTGCATATAACCCTGTTTTTTGGCTATGTCCCTTGGCTAGCTGACACATTTTTCATCTAGTCACAAATATTTGTACATCTCTATGCATTCTCAGCCAATAGTAAAAGTGGCTTAACTGATCCAAGGTCTTGTCTATGCCAAAATGCCCGGCTAAACCTCCATTATGCTTTTCCTAGATTAAGTTCTCTCACATAGAACATTCCGGAATACATAACTGCCCTCCTTTGAACAACAATCCTTCTTGCATGTTATAGTCCAGCCACGAACTGCTATCTCTCAATAATGGATTTTGGCAAGCTTCATAATCTTCCTTAAAATCTGCATCCGCCCCATACAAGTCCTTAAGGTGTTAAAATCCTAACACTTGTATGGTACTCTCTTGTAGAATCATATTTCTCTTGCTTAATGCATCTGCCACTTTGTTGGCTTGACCACTGATATTTTTCAACACAAATGTAAAACTCTATAAGTACTCCACCCAGTTTGCATGCTTATGGTTCAGCTTATGCTGCTGCATAATGTATTGCAATGCTGAATTGTCTGAGAATAAGACAAATTCATTTTCCAACAGATAATGCCTCCAATGTTTTAGTGCCTGAACCACCACATAAAATTCCTTGTCATAGGACGTGTATTTTTGCCTACTTTCATTTAGTTTCTCGCTGAAATATGCTACCGGCTTGTCCTCTTAGCTGAGTACTGCACCAATGGCTATCCTGCTGGCATCACAATGAACTTGGAAAATTTTGTTAAAGTCTGACAATCTTAAAATTGGTCTTTTAGTAATTTTCTTTCTGAGCAACTAAAAGCTCTTCTCTGCCACTTCTATCCAATGGAAAGGTTGATTTGTTTTCTTAATAGTGTCTAGCATGGGTGCACAAATCCCACTGAAATTTTTAATAAATTTCTGATAAAAACTTGCCAGTCCATGAAAACTCCACACTTCAAACAAACTCTTGGGGGATGGCCAACTAACTATAGCTGCAACCTTTTCCGGATCCATTTTTAATTCTTTCTCAGCAATCACAAATCCTAGATAAATTAACTCTTTCTTGAAAAAATAACATTTCTTCAAATTTATCAACAATTTACTTTGTTGCAATCTTTCTAATACATACCTCACATGTCAAAAATGTTCCTCCTTTGTCTTGTTGAATATACGTATATCATCTAGATACACAATCAAAAATTTTCCAATGAATTCCACTCAATCCAAACTACATAACCAACCATTCATATAAGCCTTCATTTGTCTTGAAAGTTGTCTTCCACTTGTCTCCTTCTCGAATTATGACTTGGTTGTAGCCGCTTTTCAGGTCTATCTTTGAGAAGTATGCTGCTCCACTCAGGCAATCCATCATATCATCCATTCAAGGTAATGGGAATTTGTACCTGATAGTAATCTTATTAATTGCCTGTGAATTCGTGCACATTCTCCACTCACCTCCTTTCTTGGGAGCTAAAATGGTCGAAACTACACAAGGGCTTAAACTCTCCCGAATCAGTGCTTTGTCCAACAACTCTTGCGCCTGCTTCTAGATTTCTTCATTGTCCTTTGGACTCATCTAGTAGGAAGCCTTGTTTGGAAAACTCGCTCCTAGAATAAAATCAATATGGTGACTGATGCGCCTCTTTGGTGGTAATTTGTTCAGTAGATCATCTACCATAATATCACTAAATTCTTGTAGCATGTTCTGTATATCTTCTGGTAAATCAGTAAGGTATGTGATGAGCCCCATAAATGGGTAATTATGTGGGCTCATTTGCCTCCTAACTCATCTTAATCCACCATTCTCATTATTTTATTGCATGTTTTTTATTATATTTATGCCAATAGAGTGAGTTGGGTTGTTCATTATGCCTTGAAGTCTAATGTGTGCTTAATGCAGATTTTTGGTCAAGTTTGGAGACAAAGTCAAAGATTTAATGAACATTTGGCAGCAAATATTCGAAGAAAACAAGGGAGAGGATTTATAGGAGGGTGTCCCCCTCATTTATGACTCCCTACTTCGAATTCTCCTTCAGAAAGCTCGGAGCATAAGCAATCACATCAATGCACTAAAGAGGCAGCCGAGCAAGTGGAGGATAACTGCTGTCTATCTCAAGTTTTGGGAGCCAAGTTTCACTGATTTTAAGGGAGCTGTTGGGAGATCTAGTTGTATAAGTAGAGAGGCCTATGGCCTCATTAGGTTGTTGGAAGTTAGTCAAATTTTCAAGTTTTTGTTGCAGCTTTGCTCTGCTCAACTTCGAGGTTACTTTTGTTAACAGTTTCATGTAATCCTATTATTATTTTGATAATGAAGATGAGATCTTGTTCGGGCTAGCACCTAGTTACCTCAGGGGGTTGAAGCTCTTGGGTTAGGGACCAATCCAAGCATCCAAGCTCCTCTTGTTTTTTATTTATATGCTTTGTTTTAGTTTATGAATTAGTTGTTGTTACATGGATTTCTTTCTTAGTTAAGAATAGGTTGATTTTGGTGATTTAAAATGTTGTTTCCATTTAAGTTTTCTATAGCAAGTTGAATAGTGATAGGAAAAATTACAAAAAGGCCATCAACATAGCCTTGGACTCCTTCCCTTCCTTTCAGAGCATGAACTGAGGCCAAGACCTTCTTGCTGCCACAAAAAAACACAGATTTGCCTTTTCCATAGGATTTCTAGCGTTGCAATTCGTTAGAAGGTTAATGCTTTGCTGTAGATCCATTTCACCATGCTCATTTATGTCTTTGCAATAAATTTCCTTCCATGTCTTCTTTCCATGTAGCATTTTTCAGCATTTACTTTCCCAGATCAAAATTTAGACTAGCTTGATGCAAAGTTCTGTTTTTTTGATGTAGCTAGTTTCCTTGCTTGATTAATCTCATAATGTCAGTTTTAGTTCTCTTGCAACAATCCTCTTCTCACAATAAGTCTTCCAATCAGCCATCACCATTTCTCTTTGATCTATGTTCCACAGGTCACCCAAAGTCTCTCACAAATTTGCCTTAGTTTTATGCACTTTTCTCATCAACTTTCCTCTCTTTCCTTGAACTAGTCCAACCATCTTTCTCTTTCCTGATCCTCATTAATGAACCTTAGACACCTTAACGCATCACCCTAGCCTTCAGCTACCCTTTCCACCCGCTTTCCAACCTTCAAAACCTCCAAAACTGCTCTCGGCATCCTCTTGTAGACCTCTTGTAGATCCTCTGCAGCCTCTTATAGATTTTCCTGTAGGTGTCTTTTTTAAGTCTGATAGCAGGAAAAGCCTCCAGAAGGTCACCTGGGACCTCTTAGGACCCATCCACACCTCCCTACGCCTCTGCAAACTCCAAAGTCGCTCTCCATTGCCACCTAATCGCTACCACATTCACAAACAAATAAATTACATGCATGACAATTTCACCTAAAAATACATAAAAATCCAAAAAGATGTTTTTTTTCTCATTTCCTTCTAGAAATAGCTTGAATAGGTGTTGTTTACTTCCTAAGTAGGTAATGGCATTCATTTTATGGTTTTTCATCTCTCTTTCTGCAAAAGTAGGATTATTTGGTTAATTAGGGTTTTCCAGGTTTACTTCACATTTCAGTCTTCTTTCTCTTTCTGCAAGTAGAGTAGCCTCTATAGAGTAAACTTTCCCTTCTTTCACCACATATAGAGCTTCTTCTGGAATTCATAGAAATTGGCTTGAGCTCCTAGTGATCTTATGCCAGCTAACCAAGTGACAAGCTGCAGTAAGAACTAGTACTTGTGCATATAGCACTGTCGCTTCCAAGGTTTTTACGAACTACCGGGTTGATAAAAGAAAAGTAGGAAGCTCAAGAGTTGTAGCATTATTGCTACAATACTGATGCTCACCACTTTTTGGTGTCGTTGTCGGAGAAGCGTCAGAGTATTTTTTTATTACTACTTTCTTCTATTTTCTATCGTGACATTCTGCTAAGTAGTTTATTTCAGCAAAGATAGAATAGTTGTTTCTTTCATTTTCTGCATTTCCTTGCTTTCCTTTTCAATTCTGCAATTTCCATTTCAACAGTTTCCCTGCTTTCATTTTCAATTCTTCAATTTCCCTATCAACAAAAGTAGAAGTAGTTGTTTCCTTTATTTAGAATAGTCGTTTCCTTGCTTTCTGTTTGCTTTCATTTTCAGTTCTGCAATTTCATTTCAGCAACTCCATTTCAGCAAAAGTAGATTAGTCATTTACTTACTTTCAGTTCTGCATTCCATTTGCTTTCTTTTTCGGTTTTCCAATTTCATTTTAGTTAGTTGAAATTTTTTTGTTCAATCAATTTCAGTTTTGTAGGTACTATCATTGTGGGGAAAGAGAAACAAAAACCAACTAAAAAGATTTCCTTTCATGCCTCGTAGGAATAGAGATAATTCAGGAAAATGTTTACCCAACGCCCCCACTGCTTCACACAATCAACCTTCTCTCTTCTTCGGTGGCTGCAATCAAGAAAAACCCTTAGGTAATAGCGAGACATATTTGAAGAACCTATAGGGGAAGAAGAAGAAGAAAACATTCCTCTAGAGCCAATGGCTGAAAACAGAAATGTTGGGAGCAGTACCTTTTCTTCCAATTCATCCATTAAATGTGAAATTGGAAGCATGCTGGAAGACCTCAAGAGTGAGATGCTGCAAATTATTTCCATGAAAATGGATGCCTTACATATCAAAAGGAAACAAGACGAAGCAGAGAGGGCTTTGGCCATTTTTTGCCCTATATGTACCAAGAGGCATCCTAGGAATGAATGCCCATTGAAGTCTATAAGGGTTTGTTCAGTCTGTGAACAAGATCATTCTACAGATAAGTACCCTTCCTTGCTCGAACTTAAAGCTGTATACCAAGGGGCCGTAGGAGTCATTGAACATATCTATTACATAAACCAAAGTGGGCCACATGGACCTAGACCATGCTAGCAGGGGATTCAAGGGACATCTCAGGCATACTACAACCCCAACCAATTCACATCCATACCTTCTTCGGGCCCCCTGCTCATCCTTCCTGGTCTGCACCTCCTCCTTGGTCATTCACATCTCCATATCATGCCCAATCAGCCACCCATTCATTTCAACCCTATGCTCAGCCACAACTTCAGTGGAATGCATCTCATCAGGGGTGGAGGCCCCAATACATCTCTCTTCTCGCTCTTTTGCCTCCACCACCTACCCAACCACAACCCCATCCACATCCATCTCAAATATACACTCCCACTAAACTACCTGTACCACCATTTCCGAACCCGCACATTAAAGTAGCTCAACCCAATTACAATGCTGAGGTACAACACTTCCAAACAACTCCTCTTGAGCTCAATGATATTCACCATAGCTCAAGAAGAGTATTGCAAAAGAGAAATGATATTAATATCATTGAAGGAACACATCCAACAGAAGAAGATTCAAAAGAGAAGATCAAAGAACCATGGGCTACACATGATGAAGAGAAGACATCAAAATCAGAGATCAAGAGAGCTCCCTCATGGTTGCCATCAAATCCTCCATGTATTCAAGAGAAAAATCAACAAAAAGAGGAAGATATGAAGGTCATGGTAGAAGAAGACATGAAGAATGATCCATATCAGCAAAAGGGCCAAGGACATCACAACTATATTGAGATATGGTTCCAGATAGTCACTAAGTTGTAGCATCACTCTCTTCCTCAACTATGCTTGATCCCTTCAAAGTCAAATCATTTGGTCTCTGAAATCCGGATATATGTCAAATCATACATTTTCAGCCTCCATATCATTTTGTCTATCATCTCTATGTGCACATGGCTCCATTGGAAGTATTCTTATACTTGAAAATTATTTTGTTTTTCAAGTAGGGTAGGGTAGAGAGAAAAAAAGAAAAAATAAAAATCTAAGGTGAAAACCTCCTTGGAGGCACCTCAGATTGCCTCATTGATTGAAAACCTCCATGAGGTGGTCGATGGGTTGGAAAGAAGAAAAAAGGGGAAAAAGAATGAGATCCTTAGCTGAAAACCTTCGTTGGAGGCGCCCAGGGGAAGCAATTAGGGTGAAAACCTCTCTAAGGCGCCATAATTGTTTTAAAAATATATATATTAGAGAAAAAGGAAAAGAAAAATGAATTTCCAGTTGTATTGCAGGTGCAGGAGGACTATAGGAAGCAACAACAGGTGTCAAGGGAGCTCTAAAACCAATAACAACACCTATCCTACCTTCCCTCACCTTTCTCCATCATTCTTGACATTCTTTTCACCTCACTGTGCTTCTTTTTCAAAAACTGTGTTTTCTACAGGAGGCTCCTGTAGAAATTACAGAGAGCTAGAAATGGATTTTAAAGGCAGTTTGGGGAATAGGGAAGCTTCATAAAGATTTATAAATCCTCCTGTATTCTTCAAACCTCTCTTCCATCATTTTCAAGCCTGCATCACACCCTAAGCTCATTTTCCTTGCTGTCTGAAAAACTATAGGATGCAAAAATACATAGAGCAGAAATTTGTTTTTTACATAACTTGAAAACTATGCATCCATTTAAAAAAATGTTTCATGGGGAGTTTCATATGGATGGTGGTAACATGCTCAAGCAATTTCAGCAACTTCCGGTGCATGGTTACCAAGAAATTGGCCTCCATCAACTTCAACCATTTTTTCATTTTATCAATATCCGTGCATTCATTTAAAAAATTGTTTCATGGGGAGATGCATATGGATGATGGTAACATTCCCAAGCAATTTTAGCCAATTACAATGCACGGTTTCCAAGAAATCGACCTCCATCACCTTCAGCCATTTTCAGTTTTTCTCGAAATTCGTGCATCCATTGACCAAAATTTTTCTATGGGAGGTGCATAATGATGATAGAAACATGCTCAAGAAATTTCAAGTCAATCCAGTTTATCGTTTGGGAGATATGGACAAAATAAGTCACTGTCCGATTAAAATCTAGCATTAGCAGCATGAAGGGTGCAAATCTAAAGGTTGAAGGAGACATCTGAAGCTAGATCCATTGAGAGGGTACTTGTACAAAGCAAACAAGCCACACATTAGGGAGCAGAAAGCATATAGTAGAGGAGATACAGGCATGCAGCAGCTAAAATACGAGCATGCAGCAGCAAAGGAACCAAGATGCACCACAGCACGAATATTCGACTTACAAGTAAGTGTCTAACCCTCTCCTCTGTTGCATCTGTGTAATTCAAAAATATGCATAAGCGAATGAGATGGTTAGGGTTGAATGAGAAAAGGTGGCCAGTTAACTGGCCACCCTCATCCAGCTAACTATGCTCATCCAGAGATGCCACCACACATGTGCCTAGTCAACTCACAGAAAATCCAAAGGACAGGTAGTGGAGGGTATACAAACTCCGATGCAATGATGTGTAGTGATTACAGGAAGGAGTCATGAGGAGTCATGATGACAAGGTAGTGGGGACCAACGGTCCAAATATGGCAACGTACCTTTTTTTCAACTCACCTCATCACTGGAAATATCTCAAAGAAGATATAAATACTCCTCCTTGAAACTCCTTCACCACCTTTTCTTCCATTTTATCCTCATCCACTTAGCTGCAACAAGCTCTATACCACTACCATAACCTTGAAACCATCATCCTCTATCTTTTTAAGCCATATTTCTACTATCACTATTCTACAGGAGTAGTAACAGGTTCTACAGGAGCACCTATAGCCAGTTCTACAGGAGGGGCAATAAACAATTTTTAAGGAGGAAACACGGGGTTTTTGCTCAAATTCTGGCTTAAAGAGGTAGGTTCTATATAGACCCACCTTGAATATTAATATGTGCAAGAAAGGATACAATTCTTCCCAAATGAATCTAGTTTGTTTCTTTCCTCTTTCGGCACATGAAATATACGGGACAACCAAAAAATCTAAAATGAGAAACATCAGGTTTCTTACTGGTGAAAACTTCTTTTGGTATCTTGAAGTCCAAAGCTTGATGTGGGCATCTATTTTAGACATACACAATGGTGTTGGTAGCTTCTTCCCAAGAGAACTTTGAAAGACCTTGTTCATGAAGCATAACCTAGGTGGCTTCTATGAGAGTACAATTCTTCATTTCGAAAACACCATTTTGTTCAGGAGTATATGCAATAGTGGTCTCCCTCTTAATGCCAACTTCTCTACAATAGTCTTTGAATTCATTTGACTCATATTCGGTCCCATTATCGGTCCTCAATATTTTGATCTTCTTCCCTGTTTCATTCTGGACCAAAGCTTTGAAAGAGCAAAACCATTTGAATACTTCATCCTTCTTATTTAAGAAATAGATCCATGTTTTGCGAGAGAATTTATCCACAAAAATAACATAGTACAAATATCCACCCAAAGATGCCAGGGGAAACATACCTGATAGATTAGAATGGACCAATTGAGAATATTGGTGGTTTGAGTTTCACTTGAGGGGAATGGTCCCCTTATATGTTTTCCAACTTCACATCCCTGACAAACACCATCATGATTTAAGTTGAATTTGGGCATACCCGTGACCATCTTCCTTACATCAGGTAAGGCTTTGAAATGAAGGTGAGCAAATCTCCAGTGGCATAATTCAAATTGAAGAGAAGTATCAAAAGTCATTGCTCCCAATGGACTTCCTCCATCCTAATAGAGACCTTCAACCCTGAATCCAAGAGTGAATGCATCTCTTGGGTTCCTTTGCCAAACAAAAACCTTCCCATCAATGAATGACACCTTGAAACCTTTATCTTCCATCGCAGAAATAGAGACCAAGTTCTTTTTTTAAATCAAGTACATATAATTACTTCTTGTAAATGAAGAGTTTGACCCCGATTTAAGTGGAGAGTAACAATCCCAATTCCTTTTACGGGATAAATGGCGTTATCCCCAAGTATAATATCTATGTTTGTCTTCTTTTCAATCAAGTTAGAGAAAACTTCTTTGTACCCAGTGAAGTGCCTTGAGGCACCACTATCAATCAACCAATGATCCAATGTATTTGGAGGAGAGTCAATGGTGAGGGCAAAAATAAGATAAATTTATTTTTGCTTTACAAAATTAACTTCTTCATACCCGAAGTTTCTCGACTTCTTGGGAGGATGACCATTTCCATTTCGAGCAACGGGAGAATTTCTCTTTCCTTTGTTATTGAACCTATTGTTCCTTTGATTGCAATTGCCCTTGAAGTTGTTGTTATGGTTTTCATCATCTCTTGGAGTATCCTTCTTGTGAGGACACTCTCTAGAGAAGTGGCCAAACTTGTTACAATTGAAGCATCTTCATTTTCTTCCTTCTTTGAATGCTGACTTGAACCCTTGTGCTTGATTCCTTGGACTAGCATTGTTCCTTCTTTTAGAATGAGAGGAGAAGGTAGTATGATTGTTTCCATTTGAGGCTTGATCTCTTTCCATCTTCCTTCTTTGGCACCAAGACAATGGGCGAACCACATGGTGAAGTAGATGGGCGTATGATACCTTTGTTAAGAAATTATCGAATTTTGCTTTTGATTTCCAAGCTCTCCATAATAGACATGTGATACATGCCAATGTTCGGAAGAGGAACATCCTATTGCAACTGAATCTCATGTTGAATTCCCCTCTTGGGAGGTAGCCTCTTTGGTTCCTTAAACATCTCTCCATGCTTGCTTACAACATCAAACAAATCAGATTTCAATTTATCATCACAACCTTCAAAATATTCATAATCAATATCATTCTTTTTGGATTTTAGAGATCTGTGGTGTGTGCTTTTCGAATCTTTGGTGTAAAAATTCTCTTACTGTGGATTCTCCAATCAAATCATTCTTTTTCTTGATCATGAGAAGCACAAAATTTTTACTTGCATTTACTAGTCTCTTCATTTACCCTACATCAACCAAAGAAAAGTTCATCTTTTTGCGATGAGCTCTCACTATGTACTCCACCCCATTCTTGAGAAATATGTATTTGTTGTCATGGCGATAAAATACTTCTTTCCTATCACACAAATAAGGACTACCCAAAATGATTCCTAAGATGTCAAGTGGAACTACATCTAACTCAACTTCATCAATGAACTTTTCAGTAATGGCGAACTTGAATAAACACTTCCTTGTAACTTGTAAGTATGCATTGTTAACTACCCAACCCAATGGATATGGCTTATGATGAGGTACAGTTTCAAGGTTTAGATTTTTAACCAAGTCTTCTGAATCAAGTTTGATTGTGACCCACTATAAAATAATGCATCAATATTTGTATGATTTGAAATCACTCTTACATGAAACAACTCTATTCTTGACTCTTCATTTGGAGTGTTGTTTTGACTATGTGATGAAGTAGTGCTTGCAACAGTTTCTTTTCCTTTTGTAACCATGGCTGAAATCTTGGTCTCATCACCATAATCTGAACCAAGGTCATGTTGTGTGGTAGCAGTCGTCTTTTGTTTTCCCTTATTGTTTTGTTTCTTAGGCCTTAATTTGGGATGCAATTTCCAGTAGTGGGCTTCATCATGCCCCTCTTTGGAACAATGTTTGCATGTGATTTTCTCCCCTTCCTTCTTCACACTTGCATTCTTATTTCCCTTCCATTTTCCACCCTTATCTTTCTCCTTTCCCTTGAATGGCTTCCTCTTACTACCCTCTCCCTGAATGTTCTTTCCTCTAGATTCAAGGTGCTTGGATTGCACACATACCTCATCTAAATTGTTTGGATTGAACATAAGAATAGTATGTTTCATATAGGAATGTAAACCCCCAATACATTTTAGCAGTGTATCTTGGGAATTCAAATTCACTCCTAATAACAAAGCCCTTTTCCTAAACTCCTATGTATAATCTTGAATTGTTTGGCCTTTAAACTGCCTAAAATTCTGCCAACTCATAATGGCTTTTTGCATATAGGCTAAAGGAAAAAACTGTCTTTTAATTGCAAAAATAAATTCAACCCAAGTAATGGATATTTTACCATGGGTTCTCATTTCCTCTTCAGTCTTTGCTTCCCACCAAACTAGTGCAGCTCCTTCTAGCCTCAATGAAGCCAACTGAATCTTTATGTCATCTTCTTGAAGGTTCTAAATTCTGTAGTATACCTCCAACTGTCGAATCCAATTGTCCAACTTTTCTACATTCACCTCTCCATTGTACATGGGAAGTTCGAATTTTATGTCCACTTTCAGTAATGGAGTCTTTCCTTTTGGGGTTTTTGAATGGGTATGGGTAGTTTCAATGGTGGTAGTGGAAGATGATGTTGTGTGAGATGATGGAGATGATGAGGAAGATGATGAGGATGGTGGAGATAGAGGTGGCTTTCCACCATTCCTTTTGGAATCCTTTTTCTCATCTTTTTTGTCCTCTGAGCTTCCTTCTCCATGTGGAGGTTTACAACTCTCCTCAACCATTCTAGTGTTCCTCTCTCCATAGAGGACTTTAACCATCTCAGTCAAAGTATAGAAATATTTCTTGAATTCTTCCTCTTCTGAAGAGGGACCTTCAAGCTCTCTTTCTCTAGACATAATGGTTATGGATTCAAGCTCAGAAATTGGTACTGCTTGTACCTCTTCAATCTCAGTTGAAGGCAAAACTTCAGGAGTTTCAAGTGCAGCTGGAATTGGAACTTTGGGTGATGGATATTATGGCCTTGTGGCTCTCCTTCTTCTGGGCATTACCTTAGGAGTTGCAACCAATAACTTCCCTTCTCCTTTCTGCAACTTTAACCTTGTAAGCATCACAATTTTGCAACCATTAAAACCATATTTTCACAAACTTAAGCAACCAAGTAATTCAACCTTTGCTCTGATACCAACTTGATTTGTTTTTGTATGATTAGTTTTGTTGTGCTAATAACAATTACATATTTCTAAACATGTGCTTGCTTATTACTTCTTGTGTTGGGGTTTCATTAACTGTTTGTGTATGCAATCAGGTAAATTTCCTTAATTTTCAAGTGAAATTCATGAGCAAAATAGCTTCAAAAAACAAATACTGAACAACAAACATTCAAAGTACTGCAAACCATCAAAGAGACACTGTAACACAATGTTTTGATCAAGGAGTTCATCCCTCCTGGGCAACATCTCCTTGGTCTAGCTTCCATGGCTTGGGCCTCTGTATTAGCTCAATGTGGAAAAATGTTGTTTTAAAAAGCTCTATGGGTCCTCATACCTACACCAATGTGTTCAGAATATCCAAATTAGCTAAGAGCACCTCTTTTTGAGTTCCATTTGGTCGAATATTGACTTCTCTATGGCTCAGTTAGTCTTTTCCTAGAAAAGATCCACTAAATCTGGAATGACTCCAGTTAGCACGCTAAGTTTGGAGGTAGGCCCGAATTTGGGGCACCACCAAATATTCCGCCAGATTAAACTGAGGGTTAATTGTTTGTTAATTGCACTTAATTAATATTAATCCCAGATTAGCGCAAACATAAATTCGTGATTATTGTTAACCATAATCATTATATCTAGCGGTTTGAATGGGTTTCTCACTTGCGATGTAACGTCCCATTAATTGTTGGAGCGGAACCATCGGAGCTGACCATTTGATGTCACAGTGGTAGCATTCACATGCGGGAATCGTCAAAGCTTTGGTTTGGTTAACTGACTGTCAGAGTTACTGTAACCTTAACCACGTTGTGTTCACATGCCATGACACTAATTGTCACGGTTTTGTGTGGTTGGAGCCTCCAAATAAACCGCAACTATTGTGGTTTGTAGTGTTGTGTTCACATGGGGGGAGGTTTGGCCTGCAGGCTAGTCCTTCCCTAACCGCCAACCTCCAAACTACTTAATTTTTAATAGAGGCATAGTTCTTTCATGGTAAGAACCATGGTGTAGAGAAGGCGGTTAAGGCACGGGGACAGTAGGTCAAAGGTCGCGGGTTCGACCCGACCTCCAACCAAAATTTTGCTCCAATATATATATACCTCCAACTCAACCTTTGGAAGGTGCCTCTTTGCAGCCTCCGGGCTTGTCACGTGGCATTCTTCCATTTGTCCATAATTAAACCAATAGAGTCATGCCAACACATCACCTGTACAACCAACCAAACATTGCCACTTGTCCATCCCTAATTCGTTGTTGACCTACGTTGACCATGCCTAGTCACCTGCCACGTCAGTAGTACGGATTGCTGACCATGTAGTGACTGGGCTTTTTTTTTTAAATTTTGCCTGTTTAGCAAAGCGATCATAACACAATAACTTTCTCATACGAACTCGGTTTTCGACGAAATGAGTTGCGTTAGGATCTTTTTTTCGAGATGGAAGCGGTCGTTCAGGTTTTGAGCCATTCTGATAACTTGATTTTTGAGCTAAATATTGAGCACCTGATCAATATGTTTGTATATGTGGTTATTATTGTAAATACCGTAATGAGTTGTGTTATAAATCTCTAGTAAACAATATGGTTTTCATGTTTTCTACAGGATGTCATTGTAAATACTGTAACGAGATGTGTTATAAAGCTCCATGGGAAATATGTTTTGTTTTCAAAGGTATTTCTGGTTATAGGTGTGATTGAACACTGAGGACAGTGTTCCCCCAAGTAGGAGGGTTTTGTAACATCCTTGGTTAAAAAATCCTTGTAAAAAAATATAATACCACGATCATGGGACACGTATTCCAAGCTGAATGGTGGGAAAAAACATCCTAGTGGGGTGTCACTTCGATTTATTATGGCTTAAGGAAATGGCGAAGGCTTTGGAAAGGCATGAGGCATTTATTGGCATTTTATTTATGAAAATAAAAGAAAATAGGAGAAAAGGAAGGTGAAAGGTCACAAGTTGCATGTGAGGAGAAAATTGAAGGAAAATAATGAAAAATGAAGAAAATAGGGCCTCATTGATAAGAAGGCTTCGGAGGGTTAGTTGGCAAGATTTTTCTCAGGCTTGCTCAGTGTAGCTTTTTGTCGGTTCAATTTTGGAGCTCTCACTATATTCTCTCTCTTTCATACTTTTGGACACATAGAGTTTTCTTGGAGCACTCTTGGAGAGTATGGAATACTTGGATGCTTGGAGAAAGAACGCAAAGGAAGAGTAAGAAAGTGCAAGAGGACATGGGATCAATAGCTACAACTGGTTTTTCTTACAGGTACCAAGTTGCATGTATGTTTTCCTCACTAGTTTTTGCATGCATGGCATATGCATGTGGTTTCTTGGTTATGATTTGTCATTGGCATTGAGGATTGCCTAGATTGACAGTGGATTTTCCTAGCCTTTCCATTTTTGAGATAGGCATGGTGTTGTTGGTTCATTTCTTTGTTTTTCTGGTTGGTTCTCATGTTTTCTTTAGCTTGGGTTGAGTTACTAGTTCCTCGAAGCCCTAGTTGGACAAACACTCTAGAAACCCTATAACAACTTGGGTTGAGTTACTAGTCCTGGAAGCCTTGGTTGGACAAACACTCTAGAAGCCCTGATTGGAAAAATGCTTTAGAAGCCCGATGATAGTTGTGGTTTGAGTTACTAGTCCTAGAAGCCTTGGTTGGAATAAACGCTCTGGAGCCTTGGAAGGCTTGGGTAGAGACCAATCTGGTGATGGTTTGTGATGTTTGATGGTGAGGTGGAATCACTATTTGATGGGTTGAGGTGGTTTGGCCTATGGAAGCCCTGGTTTGGTTTTGATGGATTGTTCCATGAGATCCCACATTCATGCTTGGAATATGGCATGGGGGTGACTGACTAAAGAGAGATTTGGCTCAGCCATGTCTATGGTCAAGTGGTTCGTGGAAGTCCCAAACCTGGTTGGCCTTTGCATCATTAATATGAGTATATTTCTCCTTGTTAATTCATGAGTATTATACTGGTTTATATGTGGACTATATGATTGTTGTTTCCTTGGTATTTATGTTGTTATTATGTTGGTTATGAATATGTATTATGACAATGGTATGGATCTCATCATGTTTTTACTTGTAAATGAACGAACAATGTATCTATGGCCTAATAGATGATAATGTAGCTAATGTGATAAGGAAACCGTACCTCATAGTGAATCTTAGATAAGTATTAGACCCCTATGCTTAACTCTATTGTTAAGACTTGTAGATTTCATATTTGTGATATGTTTAATGAAATGCCTGTCATGGCTAGTAGGGGTTTAGTCTAGTCCTTATTGATGTTTTTGCAAATGTATCTTTGTTTCACTGTGAAATTTCATTTCTGAAGGTGTCATTGAGTTTTGGGCAGTGACCTGGGCTTTGGGCCTGAAAAAGTGGCACAAATCCCGGAGTTGTAGGCACAACATTGGGGAAAAATTCACAGGAATCTCCCTTGCCGTTGTTGTGGCAGCTTCTGGAGCCTCCAAGATGCACCCTTGTCCATATTAAGGGAGCATCCAGGGGTTTGATGCAGTAAAAATTCAGTTGGTCTCAGGGGTTGGTTACTTGATTGGTTGGGATGGCTCCTAGGAGTTATGTTTCTATGTGGAAGGTCTGTGTGATGTGTTATGTTGGGTCCACTTCCTTAACTAACACATAGGGAGTCAAATCATATCATAGTAACTCCTCGTCACATGTTTAACTCGGTTGGACAGTTACTTGGGTAGATGTGGGAGGAGGGTGGTTTCAGCTAATAACTCCCCTATTTATCCAAAGGATACCAAATGCTTTAACTAATATTAGGCTAACATCCGCTGAAAATATCATGCCCATGATACAAGACAGATGGGTCATCAAACTGACTCACAAATTAGCCTCAATAATGCTAAAACATGGAAACTAACCTCACATAACCGACATGTGTGAGTGAAAATGCCTCTAAAGGGTGGCATCATCTCAAGGGTCACATTCCATCATGAATTTAAGGTGCAACCCATAAAAAAAAAGGTTATGTCTCTTCATCTAAAAGTCATCTCTAATCATCAAAAGGTACCTCAATGTCCCATCAAAGTGCTAGGGTATCTCCACATTTCATCATCAAGGGTAGCACTCCAAAAGGTGTCATTGCCCCTCCAAAGGGATGTGTCATCATCATCATGCTCCAAATCATCAGGAAGGATCCCAACATCCATTAAAGGATGTTATATCATCATGGAAAGGTGTCATGTTCAAGGTGAAGTGGAAGGCCTTCCAAAGGGTGCATGATCATCATGTAGAAGGAGTATCATGAACAAGTCAAGTACAAGCTCAAGAAATCAAATAAGATCAACTAGGATGGACACAAAAGTCATTAAAGCATGAAAATTGAACCATGTTCATTGCTAAAGTGATGTAAGCATATCACACAAAGTACCTTCTTCAAGCATCTCACTAACTTAATATTGTATACAAGTTGTTAGATTTAGGCATAATAAGATCAACAAATGCCCCTATTAGGGGGAGGAAAAATTCCTACTTTGACCCTTCAATAAATAGGTATGAGTGATATGGTCTAGGATGTACTTTATGAGAGTTGTCATAGTCTTATACATCCATTATGCAATACCATCATCAATGTGCACCTTTATGGAAATATGCTTGCATTAATTGAGTTACCCCTTCTTTGGCACTACTTCTTCCACCCTTACCTTTTTCATTGTTTTGATTTGGCTTGCTTAGCAAGCTTTTGTTTCAATTAAATCCACCTTTAATATGGGCAGTTATCACTCTTAGAGGCCAAGATTTTTCTTTTAATCCCTTTTTACTTTAATATGCATGACATGCATGGGAGTAGGGTGACGACCTCACATGAGGGGGTAGAGCTCAATTTGAATTTTAATAATTATTCATCCCCTGCAAATTTTTTTCATTTTAACTATTGGCATGTTCTTTTAATTTCTTTATTGTTGTATCTGCATCAAGCTCTGGGCATTTCCAGCCCCACTTCTCACAGGATGACGAAAAAAGGGAACTAGTATGAGCAATTGACAAGAAACAAACAAAAGAAAGGACCATGGATCAGGGACAAATAACAAGTTTTAAGTATGTAAGCATGTCAACACACTACATTTATCAAGGCCTCCTATTAGTTCCCCTCTTAGATAGTGAAATAAAGACCCCAAAGTGGTTACACTAGACCAAGAGGAAATGATGGCCGCCAAGGTGAAATATGGCAACTATATCTTCCAAGCATTATGATCCATTATCTGATTCCAACACATGATCATTACTTAGATGCCTAAAACATTGAATGTAAGCACTTCGTATGAAACAATGTCTATCATAAAAACATGGTGATCAAGTGGATGATATAACTAATGAGTGGGTGAAAGGCATATGAGAAGTTGTTATATGGTGATCAAGTGGATGATGTAACTAATGAATGGGCGAAAGGCATATAAAAAGTTGTTATCTGATGATCATACAAGGGCTAAAAATCTACATCTTAAGAGAAAATATTTCTCATAAGATTACTTATGCATATAAATAAGCAATAGATTACATTATTAAAATTATAAAGAGTTCAAAAACATGTTTTATTAATATTGTTGTTGTAAATTGTGTTATTTTTAAAGTATAACTTGAAATTCAAAACAATATCTTAATAGTATTTTTGTTATAAATTATGTATTTTTATATATAATTTAAAAATTAAAATAAATTTATAAAAATAAATATAGAAAAAAACAAATGTAATAATTGATTATATTTAAACATTGTTTAAAAATTCAAATTTAATTTATAAAATATTTTTTTTTAAATAATAAAAACATATGCTAAATCGAATTCATTTAAATAAAATAATTAAACATAATATTTTTATTAAAAACAAAATATTTTTATAGAAAGCAAATGCATACAATTGATCATCTTTAAATTTATAACTATATAAATAATCAATACTATGTAATATATTAGCCCCATATGATATATTCAAATATAACACAATGTTTCATATGGAATAATGTATATATGGTATAATGTATATGCTAAGGTGTGCAATATTATCACTCATTAAATTTATAACTATATAAATAATAATCGATAATATATCACTAACATATAATATATTTAAACATAACCCAATGTTTTATATAGAATATAATATATATGCCACGATATACAACATTATCATTGGTTAAGATAACACATATCACTACAAAAAGTTGGTTAAAAAGAAATTGACGCAAACGAGATAAGAGAAAACCTAGAAAACCTGGAAAGTGGGAGACTGAGAACAAGATTGAGAACAGGGTGTGGATACGATACTGGGCTTTCAAACACTAAAATAAAATAAAGAAAGAAAATTATTTTAATGTCTATGAAGTTAAAGATAATTTATGAGACAGATTGTTTCTTCATCTAGTTGATGTATTAAGCTCTTTTCCTATGAAGCCTCGCAATAAATGCTCCCAGCGTCTCAACAAACCCCTTGCTAAATAGATTATCCCATGAGCTATTTGCCAGAAAATCTGCATAACTTTCCCTGTTGTCTTTGAAGGCAAGATGAGAGGCACTTCCCATGAGTCCTAGATTCTATGGATAGGATGTGTGTTGGGCCACCAGTAGGAGAAGGTGAACCACTCATCCTGCTCATATGCCATAGGAGAAGGTGAACCACTCATCCTATGCATGTGTCAATCTTAGGGAAAGGTGAACCACTCACCCTACATGCATGTGTCCAGGTAGGGGAAGGTGAACCACTCACCCTACACACATGTCAACCATAATGGGGTATCACATGGGAAGGTGAACCACTCACCCTGTATCTAGCGCACCACTAGGTGAAGGTGAACCACTCACCCTATGGTCACTCATAGCTCCAAGAAGTACCCCAAGCCCCCAGGAGCTCCCAGAGCTTTGTGTACAACTCATATGGGGCCCTCATAGGAGGGTCGCTCCATGACTCCTAGTCTCTCTTAGAAGGTTAAGAATTTGACCTTCCCAAAAGGCTTTGTGAGAAAGTCTGTAGCGTGCTCATCCATCCTGATGTGTTGGAGCCTTATTTCTCCTTGTTGTACCATATCTTAGATAAAGTGGTACCTTGTATCAATGTGCTTGGAGAGGTCGTGGAACACGGGTTTCTATGATAGGTGAATCCCATTCTGTCGCAGAAGATCATGGTGATATCCAGCACTTGCTCAAATAGCTCACTGAAGAGATTCCTCAACCAAACGGCTTCACAACAGGCCATACCTGCAACAATGTATTTAGGCTCGACGATGCTTAGTGTGACCGATTTCTGCTTCCTGCTCATCTAAGATATAGAAACAAACCCCAAAGAGAAGCAACTCGTAGACATGCTCTTACAATCCACCACACTGCCATCCCAGTCAGCATATAAATATCCATGTAGCCTCAAGTTCCCGATAATGTATCTCAATCCATAGTGGATTGCGCCTTGGAGATATCTCAAGAGATTCTTAGTAGCAATCCAATGAATGTGATGAGGCTCAACCATAAATTGACTCAATGTGTTCACAGTGAAGCACATATCAGGACATGAGTTGACCAAGAACATTAGGGCCCCCAGAAGTTGACGATACTCGGAAGGGTTTGCTAATCTGTGCCCAACAACACTTCCACATAGATTCTCAAAGTTGAGTTCCATCGAAGTAGTCACTAACTTGTAATCCACCATTCCACGTCTCTCAAGTAGCTGCACAATGTATTTTCATTGAGAAAGGAAAATCTCACCTGGATTTTTCCAGACCTCCAGCACTAGGAAGTCATTAGTCCTAGGTCCTTCATCTCAAGTTTGGAAGCCAACTCCCTCTTGCATTGATGAATGAGAGGTTCATCACCTGTCAGAAAGAGATCATCCACATAAAGGACTAGAATAAGAGGCTTGTCCTTTTCAATGTTGAAGTATAGGTTCGGGTTAACATCGCTCCTTGTAAATCCCAACTTCGTCACATAACTATCAATCCTCTCATACCAAGCCCTAGGGGCTTGCTTCAACACATACAGGGATTTCTTCAACCTGCATACATGTGTCTCTCGATTTTGAACTTCGAACCCTTCAGGTTGTTCCACATAGTTTTCCTCTTTAAGCGAACCATGCAAGAAGACAATTTTGACATCCATATGGTGTAGGCCCCATCGAACTGATGGTGTTATATCGGGCAACTAGTGCAAATATCTCATCATAGTCTGCTCCTTCTTTTTTAGAGAAGCTTTGAGCAACAAATCTAGCCTTGAACTTCTCAGCACTCCCATCAGCTCCATGTTTAATCTTGTAGAGCCATTTTAAAGTGACCACTAACTTATCCTTGGGTCTAGCAACCACATCCTAGCATCATTCTTCGTGATCGACTCATACTCCTCATTCATCGCATCCTTCCAAACTTGGTGTTTCATTGCTTCTTTGAATGTGCAAGGCTCAGATTGTACAATGTTCTCATGGCAGCTAAGTACCCTTGGTACCTATTCGACTTCTTGCTTTCATGAAATGTCCCCCTTGGTGCAATATATTTCTCAGCATCTTCAAGAGTATCTTTGAGCCACAAAGGTATTTTTATAGAAGTAGTGGGCTCACTGGGACATGGATCAATGGGATCCATCGGACCTTCAACGTCGAGCATCAGTTCATTAGACAAAGGTTCATCCTATTTTTCTTCATCAACATCATCATTGTCCTTCCTAGAGATGTGAAGATCTCGGATATTTCTAAGAGAAAAATATTCATTGAAAGTGACACCATGACTTAATTCCACTTCCCTTTGATCAGGCACATATATTCTATATACCTTTGAAGTTTCACTATAGCCCACAAACATTCATTTCTTCCCAAATGCATATAGTTTGTTTATTTTCTCTTTCAGCACATGAAATATACAAGACAACCAAAAATTCTAAAATGAGAAACATCAGGTTTCTTACCGGTGAAAACTTCTTCTAGTGTCTTGAAGTGCAAAACTTGATGTGGGCATCTATTTTAGACATACACAATGGTGTCGGTAGCTTCTCCCCAAAAGAAATTCGAATGACTTTGTTCGTGAAGCATAACCTGGATGGCTTCTATGATAGTACGATTCTTCATTTCGAAAACACCATTTTGTTTAGGAGTATATGTATTAGTGGTCTCCCTCTTAATGCCAACTTCTCTACAATAGTCTTTGAATTCATTTGACTCATATTCGGTCCCATTATCGGTCCTCAATATTTTGATCTCCTTCCCTGTTTGATTCTGGACCAAAGCTTTGAAAGAGCGGAACCATTTGAATACTTCATCCTTCTTCTTTAAGATATAGATCCATGTTTTGAAGTCATCCACAAAAATAACATAGTACAAATATCCACCCAAAGATGTCAGGGGAAACTTACCTAATAGATTAGAATGGACAAATTGAAGAATATTGGTGGTTTGAGTTTCACTTGAGGGGAATGGTCCCCTTGTATGTTTTCCAGCTTCACATCCATGACAAACACCATCATGATTTAAATTGAATTTGGGCATAGTTGTGACCATCTTCCTTACATTAGGTAAGGCTTTGAAATGAAGGTGAGAAAATCTCCGGTGCCATAATTCGAATTGAAGAGAAGTATCACAAGTCATTGCTCCCAACAGACTTCCTCCAACCTGATAGAGACCTTTAACACTAAACCCAAGAGTGAATGCATCTCTTGGGTTCCTTTGCCAAACACAAACCTTCCCATCAATGAATGACACCTTGAAACCTTTATCTTCCATCACAGAAATAGAGACCAAGTTCTTTTTTCAGATCAGGTACATATAGTACTTCTTGTAAATGAAGAGTTTGACCCCGATTTAAGTTGAGAGTAACAATCCCAATTCCTTTTACGAGATAAGTGGCATTATCCCCAAGTATAATCTCTATATTTGTCTTATTTTCAATCAAGTTAAAGAGAACTTCTTTGTACCCAGTGAAATGCCTTGAGGCACCACTATCAATCAACTAATGATCCAATGTTTCCGGAGGAGAGTTAGTGGTGAGGGCAAAAATAAGATAAAATTATTTTTGCTTTACAACATTAACTTCTTCATACCTGAAGTTTCTCGACTTCTTGGGAGGATGACCATTTCCATTTCAAGCAGTGGGAGCATTTCTCTTTCCTTTGTTATTGAACGTATTGTTCCTTTGATTGACATTGCCCTTGAAGTTGTTGTTATGGTTTTCATCATCTCTTGGAGTATCCTTCTTGTGAGGACACTCTCTAGTGAAGTGGCCAAACTTGTTACAATTGAAGCATCTTCATTTTCTTCCTTCTTTGAATCCCGACTTGAACCCTTGTCCTTGATTCCTTGGACTAGCATTGTTCCTTCTTTTAGAATGAGAGGAGAAGGTAGTGTGATTGTTTCCATTTGAGGGTTGATATCTTTCCATCATCCTTATTTCTTCTTAAGTGCATCTAGCCAATAATTCATCAAATCCCATAATCCTGTCATTGTTGAGGATGGTAGTGTTGAACACATCCCATTTCTTGTAAGGCCTCCAAGTACGATAACAATAAGATCCCTGTCACCAATGACTTCTCTAATGTATAGGAGATCATTCTTGATCTCAGTAATCCTCATGAAGTATGATTGGATGGATTCTCCTCTATCCATATTGTTGTCTTTCAACTTGTTCTTGAGAAAGAGAACTTGATTCACATTATTTAGTTTGAACATCCCAACCAACTTGTCATACATCTCCTTACATGTTTCCAAATCATAAATATAGGCAACCAAAGGTTTGTGAATAGAATCAACAATAATTTTCTTAGCCTTAACTTCACCTTTCTTGTACTTTGTTTTTCCAACTGCGGATGCATTTGAAGGAAGCTCCACTATTCTTATTTTGACATAGTCCATGGCATCATTTTCTTCCAATGTCAAATTTAGAGTCATCTTCCATGCATGATAATCAGATTTGTCTTTAAGCTTTTCCTCATATTTGAAGAAAGATGTAGTTGTCATTGGGACTAGTTCCAACAACTTCCATTAGTGATTTCTTTTCCTCACTCTTGCTTGGGCTTTTTCTTCACCTGAGCTCTGATACCATGTTAGTTTTAGGTAACAATGGTATGTTCTATGCTTTAGCACAATTTACTTCAATGTTTCTTATCAACCCAATGGCAGTTTCCAATTATATCCAATAGTAATCACATTAACTTGAACACATTGACAGTAAATGTAGATAGAACATAAAACATGTGCAGAAGACAATTCAAGACAAGAGGACACAAGTTGTGGTGGATGCCAGGGAAAAACCGCAATGTGGGGAACCCTTAGATCAAATCTTCTTATTATTCTTCAATATTTCAACAAAGAGAGAGTACAAATATCAAATTAACTTTCCCAAAATGGTCTTGTCAAATCAACAATCAACAAACAATCAAATGTAGCCCTAACCAGAAAGTTAACGGTGGTCAAAGCAGCTCCAAAATGTCCTCGAAGAAACTTGGTCAACAACAGATAAATTTGGCCTTCCAAAAGGGTCAAAGTTAGCCCAAAATAGATTGGTAAAACTAGTCAAAGGAGAGAGAAAACCCTGTTGTAAATTCTGCAGTCAAATCTGAAGTCAATGTTGAAGCAACTCGGTCAACCTGTCCTAATCACCTCGAAAACTATGCCAATCAATGCGGCCTCCAAAAATCGAAATTATTCCCACAAGAACAAAGTCAATGTTGGTCAAAAGCAACCAAGTCAACATTGTCCCGTTTCCTGAAATTTTCTGTTAAACACATATATGGCAAACAAAAAATATGAATGATAAACATGAGTGTGTATCTATTATTGATAATGATATACATTTATAGTACATTTGTGTGACCGTTGGGTTCCACATCCCAACGTCTCTTGGACTCTCATGGCCATTCACATTCTACACCAATCCATAGAGGATTAGGTGTCCAACATTCCCCCCCTTAATCCGAAGGGGTATGTATGAGTCCAAGAAGAGAGCTATAATACAAAATGTGCAAAAAACATGAATGGCAACACTAGGCTGAATGTGCTCTCTGAAATTTTGGTATAAGGGGGGTGGTTTAAGGATGACCACCAACACTGGAATGCTTAGTGCAGTTCCTGGAACTCTTCCAAGTCTGGTATGAAGCTCAAGTCTTCTACTAGAGGAAGTGCTCCTAATTTTTTGAAGAGGGAAACCTTCAACCATGAAAAGGGAGGTCTCACCTCGCATAAAAGGGAGAACCTCAACCTGAAAAGGGAGATTTCAACCTGTGATTATTTAAGGATTACCAACAACTCTAGAATGCTTAATGCAATTCTTGGAACTCTTCTGAAACTAGCAAGAAGCTGAAGTCTTCTGCCAGAGGAAGTGTCCCCAATTCTTTGAAGAGGTATCACCGACTGAAGGCATACTCAGGAGCATATTTGTCTCTAGCTACAACTCTGAATATGGTGTGGTAGGTTGTGGCTCAGGCTCACTTGATGTGGCTTTGAAGCTTGTAGATGACCATTATTTCCCCCTTGTCAGATACAAGGTGAGATGATGGAGAAAACTCAACTACAAGACTGTTCAATACTCTAGCACAAGTTCTGACATATGACTAGAATATCTTCTTGGTTGTTGATGCCCATTGCCAAGAAACGATCCATCCAAGATGAATCTTTGTTCTTGCAGGAGGTTTGTTTCTGAAGCACTTGTTTGAATAATGACCGGTTTTATGATAATTCTTACATGGATGAAGATCAAAACAATGATCTTTCAGATGACCAACTCAGTCACAGTGTTGGCATTTCACAATCTGTTGTTGTGGAAGTGGGGCAGAATCTGGAATAGTTGGAGGTGAACTGTCATGAAGGAATCCAACACTCTGAAACTAAATGGGCTTTGAGTAGTCTGGAATGTGAAAGGACACATCCTTTCCATATCCAAGACTTGTTCTGTGCTTGTTATGGACAAGCTCTTCCTAAGGTTTGATGACCGACTTAGGAAGTGCAAACTGAATTTCTACATTTGCATGTACAACTTCTCCTGAGAGAGGCTCAATGATCTGATAAATTTTTGGTTGTTGATGGGAGTGTATCTCAAACAAAGAATTGTCCTGAATGGAGACAAGTTCAAAATCATGACTATACTTCTGTAGCTCTTCTTGTTGTAGCTGTGATTCAAGTTGCAAAAAATCAATCTTTTCATATACATCTTGTAAACAACAATGAATATCAGTGAGAAAATCCTTGCTGATTTTGACTGTATTATCCATAGTAGAGAGTATTAGATCGTCCAATAACTCTAAGATTGCACTAATTGGAGCCATTTTTTAGCGAGTCAATCTAAAAAAATTAGAAAAATAATGAGGAAAAGATGGACACCAATTGCTCTTTTATATAAACTTATGGCAACAACAAATAAATCTTGGCAGCTTGAAATAGATTCAACACACAAAGAATGGTGATACCCAGAAAATAGACTCCTTATGCAAAAATGAATTTTCTCCAATTCACCTGAGAAATTAACTTTCAACAAGGCAAAAAGATATGTTCCTGTACCAGCCTTGAATCCAAGAGAACTTGTCCTGGCAACAACTTCAATCTAGTTCAATAACAATCTCTGATATGAACAACCTTTAAGAAAATACACCAATTTGATCCACAAAGGATAGCCTTGGCCTGAAACAATTTCCACTGAACTCCTAAATAATGCCAAATTGCTACAACTTTAAAGAAAATAGATAGTGCCTAATGCTTATGAGGTGATACCCAAATCAATTAATAGATAAAGATGCCAAAGGATCTTGAGCAGTCCAATAACTTGGTTTCACGCAAGGCTAGGTGTTCTAGATATCATCCTTACAATGAGCAACATCTTATCTCTGGAGAAAAATCTTTGAAAGATGAAGAAATCAATGCTCAGAAGAAAGAGTGGGATGATACAGTGTGCCTAATTTGAATGGAGCATCCACATAATGCTATGCTTCTCTTGTGTAGTTCTTTTGACAAGGGTTGCTATCCTTACATGAGCGATACAAGTTATCGACATTCAAATTGCCTTGATCAGTATAGAAACCCCTAGAGAAATTCTTTTTGGGTCTGGGACCTCGAGGTCAAAAGGATCTGAAGATTCACAAAATAGGAGGGCTTCACATATGTTGTTAGAATTACAGCCAGGTAGGATAAATTGTACAAGGTCGTAGAAGTTGCAAGACAATATCTGAACATGAAGATGAGAAATTGTTCCTGTGAGTCATGCTCTTTTAGTGGAACTTATGAAGAACTCCGCAAACATGCAAGAAGCGTTCATCCAACAGCTAGACCAACAGAGGTTGATCCTTCTCGTCAATGTGCTTAGCGATATTTAGAATGTCAACACGATTTTGGGGATGTGCTTAGTAATTCACCTGCCTCTCTGAGCATTTTCCATGTTCGGCTGAGAATGGCAGGTAGGTTTTGCAGAGTTGACAGACTCTTAAAATACCCAGGCCTCTATTTTCAGATTGTTGGAATATACGTTACATCCATAATTACAGAACTGACAGTTATATGAACGTAGAGAAGTTACAAAGCAGATATAAAAGACATGCGACCTTTTGTATGAGGGAAAAACGCTAGTTTTTCTATATTAGGACAATGGGCAGAGGTATAAGACTGGCATGTAAGAAAGGCTACAGAAAACCAAGTTCATATAAACAAGTGGCTCATACTTGTAGAGGGTTGGAGATCGTTTGCTCTGATACCATGTTAAACACATATATGACAAACACAAAATATGAATGATAAACATAAGTGTGTATCTATTATTGACGATGATATACATTTATAGTACATTTGTGTGACCGTTGGGTTCCACATCCCAAGGTCTCTTGGACTCTCATGGCTATTCACATTCTACACCAACCCATAGAGGATTAGGTGTCCAACATTTTTGGCGAGCAAACTAACCCAGAAATTCGTCCTCCTTTCACACGTGCGAAGTAGAGAAGGTTGCCTCCAAGTTGTATGAACAAATCAAGAGAGGGGAGAGAGAGATATGTGATGAATGAGTGATGTAAAAATGAGGAGAGAGGTCACTCCTATTTATACACTTCATTGAGGGTGAGGAGATACATCTATTGGGCTTATGAGCCTACATTTGACTGAGGCCGACCTTGACAATTTGTGCATGAGAGAGAATAAATTCAAAATTCCATTTCTGCTTGTCAGAATAAGATGATATTTATATCAAAATTGGACCTCTCGAAAAGAAGAATCCAATGCAATAATCATCTCCATCATATGAGCTGTCCTAAGGTGGAATTTGGCCCTAGTTTCCAATTCTAACACTTCTTCCCCCACCTTAGTACCAATTGTATGCTTTGTCAATTGACTAAATTATATGTAGATTTATTTCATCTTAAATATTAAACTTTAAGCTATTTAAATAACTTGATGCTCCCTACTTCTATCTTCTTTATGCCTAGATTAAATAAAACTTTTATAAATTCCTCTATGTATACTCATGCACTCTGGTCTTTTTATCTAAAGTTATGCAAATGTCTTAAGAAAGTATGAATTGTATCTACAAACAAAAAATTGTAACTAGTTTTTTCTTTTTGAAAATATTCTCCTTATCCTTTCGAACTTGATCTCACTATAAAAAATCCCACCATATTTCAACATGTGACCCTCAATTTTGTATTGAAAATTTTCATTCTCTTAATATAATCCTTCCTTTAATTTCAAAATATCTCCCCATCTAGTTTACCACTGAATTGTTTGTATACATTTATGCTTTTATCATAACAAGAAATATTCCCTTTTAGATTTCATCACCGTCATCAACTATACCATGATATCTCCATCTTTGATTTCATTATTTTCTTCCTACTTTGGATCTGAGTTGGTCAACTTAGATTTTCTATCTTCTTGTCTCCCCTCTAACTCTATTCATCTTTCTGATGCCCAAACTGCTCTATTTGTTATCCTTCTTCCTCTTTCTTCCATTTTTACGAATTTAATATATGGTGACCTTTATGCTATCTTCTCTAAGCTTTCTTCTCTGCAAAAATATTTTCAACCTACTTTGATATTGAATGCCATAGTGAATCAAAGGCACAATGGGCCAAATTCAAACTCAAGATCAAATTTCTAAAGCTATATACAAAGGTTTGCAACACAAGTTAAAATTAAAAAATGCAATATGAATTAAAGAGTCAATGAATCATTCAAACAACATTTAAAACTAGATCATAGAAATAAGGGAAATGTTCTATGCATTCTCATGACTCATAAATGCATATATGTGTACATAAATATAAACCTATACCTTAGTAGTGTAGTCAGGGACTATAATTGAATTTTACAATTTTATGGACTCACAATGATTAATTATCTCTCATGGATAGCTATCTTAATCCTCTTGGTTGACACCTTATTTTATTTATTCTTTATAGGCATGATTGTTCACCTTCCATTCAACTTTTCATCTTTCTTGGTTGTTTAAGTAAACATCATAATTTTAATGAACCTATTATTTCACTTCCACTGAAACCCTTCAATGTCCCTCAATGCACTCACTGTCATGGAGGCTTGTTATGCTCATCGTGCATACTCACCACTAACTTCATACCCTACATGCTCTTCCATAATGCACTTATCCTTTATCATTTGTTATGTGATTTCCATTAAACTTATCTTTGACATGGTTGTATGGGATGTTTCCATATTTGAAAATTCCTTAATACATATATCCCATATTTATATAGCAATTGAGCATACAATAGAAGACATTTAACGTAAATTAAGATAACATCTACTCAAAACAAATAAAAATGGAGTATAAACATTATTGTTCAAGATACAACTTGAAACTTGCATTCATTTAATTCTCTTATTCAAGATTATACCACAAGTTCATGTCTAATAAGGACTCTCATTCATTTCACATTTTTGAGAGCTTGGGAAATATATTCATATAACTAAAGGTTTTGTACTCCCCTTCATAGATTGTGTTGTGAACATGTATGTGAGAAACAACTTTATCTTATCTCCTCTTTTGGATGCTCATCTATTTGGCCATTCCTTTAGTCATGAATGAAATTCTGGATGTTAGATTCCTTTAGATATGAATGGAATTTAATAGCCAAAGTCCAGCTCATAGACTACTTTGATAATCAAATATGATATATAATGAAAATATTTCCTTACCATTATCAACAAATGTAATATGTAGATAGTAGTTGCCTCTTATGC
>APFE031677503.1:0-12619 GCA_000404065.3 Pinus taeda | reverse complement strand
AGTTAGTGGCAGAGGGAAGGGAAGAGATCATAGGAGAGAAAGGGAAGGAGGGGTGAGAGAATGAGAGGGAGGTAGAGAGAAAGAGAGAGTTCATGGGGGGAGAGAAAGGGAGGGAGCAATTTGATAGAGGGAGATAGAGGTGTTGGAGAGATGGAGGAGTGGTGAGAGAGTGAGTGAGAGAGAAGAGGAGGAGAGAGAGAGAGTGGGAGAGAGTACAATAGGAAGAGATGGAGAGGGTGGTAGTGTGAACGAGAGAGAAAGAGAGGGGAGGGATAGAGAAGGGTAGAGGGAGAGAGAGCAGGAAATGTGGACAAGGAGACGCGGAAGGGAGCGTACAGGAAAGGGGGGAGAGAGGGAGAGAGAGAAAGTTGGGGTGGTAGAGGGTTGTTGATAGAGAGAGAGAGGGACAAAAAGAAAGTGGCATAGGACATGAGAGGGAGAGAGAGATTTAGGGGAGGAGTGCGGAGAGCAAGGTGGTGGGGAGGTGAGGGTTGGTGAGAGTGTCAGGGAAAGAGAGGAGAGAGAGAGAGGTAGGGAGAGAAAGGTGGGAGAGGGAGTGAAAGACAAAGGGGGAGATAGAGAGACAATGATACAAAGGGGACGAGAGACATGAAGGAAGAGCGAGGGAGGGAGTGAAAGAGTGAGAAAGAGTGAGAGAGTGAGTGAGAGTGAGAGAAAGTGGGAAGAGGAAGAGATAAAGAGAGGGGGAGATGGAGACAAAGTGGAGAGATGGAGTGGGAGACCAAGAGAGTGATGGAAGGAGGTAGAGTAGGGGGAGGAGATAGAGAGGCATGGTGGGAAGGGATGTAGGGATGGTTGAAGGGACAAAGGTAAAGTGGGGAATAGAGGGAGAGAGAGTATGAGAGAGTGTGACAAGGAGAGAGGGAGAAGGAGATAGTGTGAAAGGGAGAAATATAAGGGGAGGGAGAGAAAATATGAGATATTTTGTGTGTGTGTGAGAGATAGAGAGAGGAGAGGGACTAGAGGAAACTGCAGTAGAGAGGGAAAGGGAGAGAGTAGGAAGGTATGACAGAGATTTGGGGGAGGAGGGAAAAGAGAGAAAGAGAGTGGGTTGGGGGGTGAGAGTGCTGTGGAAAGAGAGGAGGGAGAGAGAGATATGGAGAGAAAGGTGCGAGTGAGAGGAAAAGAGAGACAGGGAGGGGGAGAGAAAAATATAGAGAGGGAGAGAGAAATATGAAGGGAGAGAGAGAGAGAGAGGGATTGAGAGAGTGAGGGAGAGTGAGAGAAAGTAGTAAGAGTGAGAGATAAAGGGAGGGGGAGATGGAGACAGAGTAGGAGAGAGGAAGACAAAGAGGGAGATAGAGAGAGTGATGGAAAGAGGGAGAGTGGGGGGAAGAAAGTGAGATAGGGAATGGGAAGGAATACAAGGATGGATAGAGGGACAGAGGGAAAGTGAGGGAGAGAGGGCAGAGGGAGGTAGAGAGAAATAAAGAGAGGGAGTGTGAAAGAGAGTTGGGGTGAGAGTGAGAGATGGAGAGAGAGAGATAGAAGGAGAGAGTGTGATACCCGAAGAAAATGTCAATATTTGATTTTTACTGTGGTAAAAGATAAAACTAAATATGACATTGTTAGCTGTTTGAAATTTAAGATTCTTGTTATTATTTTTTTAAGGAAATATAATAAATTTTTTTCTTGGAAAATGCTGGCAACTTCTGAGGAGGAAGTTGGAAAACGATGGTTGTTGAGACTACAACCGTAACCACCTCCCCTAACTGGAAAGGTTTCCAGAGAAAAGGAAGTAGAGGCAAAAATCTGCACTGTAGGGACAGGTAGAGGAGGACAGAGGGCTAATTCTGGTGATGACTAGATAACCAAGAACTAAGTGCATTCTTGCAGAAGATAGTGATCCTACAAGAGAGCTAGGGGGGAGATTCTGGTCTTGAAGGACGAATCTCATGGTTGGGTGGACAAGAAAACAACAGAGAATCCAGGTGAACCTCTGAAGAGTCTTTATCACCAGGAAGAGACCAGGTATGTAAGGAAAATCACTTGGATAATCTGTTAGATAATTTGTTAAATAATTTATATGTAATCTGCTCAGAAACAAGATGTAGAGGTCTGGTTTATTTCTTGCAGTTAGGAGAGAACAATATGATGGAAATAGTTCTTTTACTTTTCTGCTAAATACAAGGCAAATAACTAAACAATATTTATTATGCAGAAACAATCTTGAATAAGAAAATTTAGAAATACAAGTTAGGGTCTGTGGTACTAATCAAACAAACACCTCAGAGATAGTGAATACAGCCATAGGAAGCAAACCGAACTCTTATAAAAATAACTTGACAAACAGAAAAGATAAGAGCATATTCGAGAACTACGAAATGACAAGTGTAGGCAAATAGTGCTTGAAAACAAAACATGCGGAAACATTATTTTATCCTTCTATGAAATTCTTGTTTAATATGAAAGAAATGCTGCCACGCTATTAAGAAGAAAATAATAAAACTGGAAAGAATACAAGTATGGGGTCGATACTCGAACCTGGCATTGTTGCAGATTCTAGTTTGCATATAAATCAAGGCAAGAAGACCAGAATTGAGTTATAGTAAACTATTGGCGTGCACAACCTCATGACAGAGTCGCATGAGAAAGGTAAGACCGAGGCGATGGAGGCTTTCTTGGCAGCCTGCGGGTCAAGGAGTATGAATACACATTGGATCTCTAACTAAATTAAGAGAGAGAAGCGCACGATATTTGGAAGACCTTTCAAAATGAGGTTCTCCTATTATAGTTATATAGGAGGAAACCCTATAGTGTATAGCTAGAAACCGTACAATATCATAGGATGAAACCCTAAGGAAGTACCGGAAGAAACCTTGAAGGGGTTTCGACGGCTGATACTTCAACCAACAGACAGACAAAAGAGTGACTTGTTACAACGTTGAGAAAAGCTTAGAGTATTATTGACATACAAGAAAAACCCAGATGCTCAAATAAATAAACGACTCTTTTCTAATAGATTTGTTGGCATCTATATAAACCCTGACTTATTTCTTCACATACAAGAACATGCGTATAGAACTATGTCCGTCATAAATTAAAAGAGTGGAACTATAGTACATCAGTAGTTTTAGTTTTGAGAACGTAAACAACAGTTAGATTTATCATTTGGAAAACAATTATACAAACCCAAAATTTAGTTCCAAAAATTCATGTCGAAAGTCTTAAGGACTCAACTCAATTCTAAGCACAGATTAATTAACCAACAATTAGCTTGGCACAAATATTCTTGAACTGTTTATAAGAAAACTTGACCAACAATCAAATAACTTACACGGGCTCGACCCCAGATAATTCACCACAGTTTACAGAAGGACCCAAGAAAATGTTCACATAATTACAACTGACATATTTAAAGATAATTCAAGCTGGAAGATGCATCCAAGTGACCAAGCCTCAGGCCAGGATATTCGTGGCCTCATAACCCATGAAACCATGAAGTAAGGCTACAGAATAACACTGCTCCAGGCTCGATAGGCAATACCTTCGGAGCTAGAATGATAAAAAAAAAAAGAGAAAGGTCCATAACCCTTGCAATGGAAGCTCTTATACAGTGCAGTTCCATGAAAGTTCAACCCGGAACCATATTTGCTTACCTGGTGGTCTACACAAGAGGTAGATTGTTCGAGTAGCTGTCAGCATCCCTTGATTCGAGCGAGCATTCCTTGGCCACACCCATTCCTCTCTCATCCCGGAAACAAACAAAGGAAAACTGTCACAACCATGAGTTGTGTATTTCCAAAGAAAAGATGAGTAATGGAAGAAAGAGGAAAGTTTGCCAATACTTACCCAAGTCATATAAATCACTAGAAATTTGGGCAGCCCAACAACTGAACTAAAACCCTGAGCAGTAACCATAGTATTGTAGATAGTTTTCACCACAATGGAAGACAAAACGGTGTTGGATCGAGCATCAAGAAACAATGAGTTGAATGAACCATACCGCCAGGGTAACGAGTACAAAACCCTTAGTTTGATGTTCAACCCTTGGATCTGCCAACCAAAATCTCCACCGTTGATGACTGGAGGAGCCTGAGGTGCATAAATGTTGTTGGTACTCCTGCCCTTGCCATTCCACCATGACAGAGCAGGGGATAAATGTTAAGCCAGGTGGAAAGTCCATGTGAATCTTGAAGGAGGATGGTATGGTGTCACTTTAATGCAAAAGTCTATCATGTCATCAGAAAGTTTTCCAAGCACCGGGAACTATGTATTGTAACCCGAGGTGGTATCATATATAACATCTGGACAACGATAACTTTGATATAAGTCAACAAGCTAAATTTTTTAATTTCATTTGTTTGTAGTAGGTACATGACAAGTGGTATCAGAGCCAAGTTTATGGAAAATTGTGGCCTTTGGGAATTGAAAGAAAAAAATTTGATAGATAGATAAAAGTACATACCATTTATTTCCATCTCCCTTGAGGAGTTCAAGTAAAATTTAGGAAAGAAACAATTAATGCACTAACCTTTGTTTCTTTTCCTATTGCTTTTCTTATGCTAAGTACAGGAAACAAGAGACTGACAGCATGAGGAGAACAGACAGTGTGTCACGCAGGTTCGTAGTGGGTTAGGGACCTGTAACTGGTCCTGAGAATAAGCCCGAGCTGTGGGTACAGATTGGAGAGGAGGCTTGCAATACAAACCTGGCCATTTTGGAGATAGTACAAGAGTTGAAAAATGAAATGGGCCAGTTACAGGAGGATAATGCAAGGTTAATTATGGAACATGAGAGGATTATAAAGAGCCTGTCCGATAGACAGAATCAGCCTCCAGCGAATCCTAGTGCTGAGCAACAGAGAATGTCAGAAGATTAGAATCACCACATAGAAGCTGAAGAGTCAGAAGGAAGGGAAGAATGATCTGATTATGCATCCGAACAACAAAAATAAAAAAGGCAATGGATAGAGTTGCAATGGGAATTTCGTAAGATCAAACCGCCACACTTTGACGGAGAACAGGAGGAAGCAGCTGAGGTGTGGTTGATAAATATGAACAAATACTTCCAGATATATGAATACAATCACAACCTGAAGGCACGATTGGCCATCTTCCAATTATAGGGAAAAGCCACCCTGTGGTGGGAAGAAGTTCAGATCATAAGAGGAGTAAGCGAACATAACATAACCTGGGAGAAATTCCAAAGGTACTTTAAGAAAAGATACTGGACTGAGCATTTTTATGATGAAAAGGTAAGAGAATTACATGACCTGCGACTGGGACAACAAACCATGGACGAATTTATCACTCATTTTACTTCATTTCTTCATTATGTGCCTTATATTAGATAAGAAAAAGCTAAAGTGCAGAGGTTCATTAGTAGTTTACCTTTGAATATGCGGGAAAGGATTGATTTTGACAATCCAAAGACAATGGATGAAGCAATTCGTAAAGCTAGAATTTGTTACCAGCAAAGTAAACAGAAGGGGGAAATTCTAGGTAAAATATGGAATGATAATGGAACTAATAAGTTGGCTGGAAACAATAAGGGAAATCGTGGTAGTAATAACAAGGGTTTTGACAAGGGGCAAAGCAGCAGAAATATACAGAGAAACTCGCTCAAGCCCAAGCCAACCAATGAGTCTAGAATCAGTGAACAACGTATAAAGTTGGACAGCAAAGGGACATCAAGGCCTCCTATGTAGTTTTTGGGTTGTGGTGGGCCTTATTACGTTAAAAAATATCCTCAAAGAAAAGGGACCGAACAAGTTTCCCAAATTTAGGAAGCATCGATAGTCAGTGATATAGGACGGAGTTTACCATGGATTGATGTGGCCCTGGAAGATTGTCAAGCGGAGTACCAGCCGACCATGGTGGAATTCAAAGGTAAAATTTCAGGCCTTACTGTAACTGTTTTAATTGATCCTGGAGCCACATTAAGTTATATTAGTCCTAAGGTCATAGAGCACTATAAATTGCAACCAGTTAAATTCAAGAATCTGTGGTGAGTATAGCTGGCTATAGGGGCCAAGAGGCGAGTACTTATAAAAGTCAATAAGTGCTCTCTAAACATGGCAAGGTAGCCAGTGTTGAAAGATTTGAATGTTCTCCCCCTTGGTACATATGATGTTCTAATCGGTATGGACTAGCTAGAAAAACATTGGTCCTTAGCCAACTGCAAAATAAAGACTATTTATTATAGAGATGAGCTTGGAGTAAGGTAAGAGATGAAAGGGATTAAGTGAGCAGTACAGGTTCGGAAAATAAATCCCTCTCAGTTAGCAAGATGCATTAGGAAGGGGTGTCATATCTATGCCATCCAAGTGGGCTATGCTAACTCGAAAGATAAAACAACTACATTGGACAACATCCCTGTGATACAAGAATTTGCTTATGTGTTTCTGGAGGAGATTCCCGGACTGCCACCAAAAAGGGACATAGACTTTACTATCAAATTGATACCAGGGGTAGCTTTGGTATCCCAAGTGCCCTACAGAATGAGCACACCTAAGTTGATAGAGTTAAAAATGCAATTAGAAGGACTATTAGACAAAAACTATATTCGTCCCAGTGTGTCTCCTTGGGGAGCTCCGG
Source organism: Pinus taeda (assembly GCA_000404065.3). Lineage (NCBI taxonomy): Eukaryota > Viridiplantae > Streptophyta > Pinopsida > Pinales > Pinaceae > Pinus > Pinus taeda. The sequence goes on along the minus strand of APFE031677503.1, from coordinate 6,059 downwards.
TTTTGTTTGTTAAGAAAAAGGACGGGATCCTTTGCATGTGAATAGATTATTATCAGTTGAGCAAACTAAAAATCAAAAGCATGTATCCTCTTCCTTGGATTGATGAACTTTTCCACCAAGTGAAAGGTGCAACAGTATTTTCCAAGATTGATTTGCGATCAGGGTATCATGAAATGAGGATTAAGGAAGAATACATCGCTAAAATAGCTTTTAGAAAAAGGTATGGAGATTACGAGTTTGTGGTGCTACCCTTTGGGTTAACTAATGCCCCCACAACTTTTATGTGCTTAATGAACAATATATTTCATCAATATTTGGATAGATTTGTGCTGATATTTATTGATGATATACTAATATATTCCCTCACTATGGAAGAGCACAAGGAATACCTAATATTAGTGTTGCAAACCCTCCTAGAACACCACTTATATGCCAAGTTCAATAAGTGTGACTTCTTCAAGGAGGAAATACAGTATCTGGGCCATATAATCACGAAGGAAGGGATTGCAGTGGATCCCGAAAAGATAAAGACCATACTGGAATGGCCTGTACCGAAAGATGTGGCAGACATCAGGTCCTTCATGGGATTATCCGGTTACTACAGATGATTTGTAGAAGGATTCTAAAGATTAGTGTATCTTATCACTTCCTTATAGAAAAAAGGAAGAGCTTTCAGATGGACCATGGAATGCCAAAGAAGTTTTGAGCGGCTTAAGCATCTGCTCACCACTGCACCCATTTTGACCATAGCTGATCCTAGTAAGGACTATGTGGTATGCATTGTTGCAAGCAAAGAAGGTGTAGGAGGTTTGTTGATGTAATATGGGAGGGTAATTGCTTACAAGTCAAGGAAACTAAAAGAGCATGAGCAGAAATATTTCGCTTATGATATGGAGTTGGCAGCCATGATTCACGCTTTGAAAATGTGGTGGCACTATCTCATGGGAAGGAAATTCTTATTATTGACAGACCACCATAGCCTGACTAATTATTTTAGCTAGCCCACTTTAAATTTCATGCAAGCACGGTGGGTGGATTTCCGAAGAAGTTTTGATTTAGAAATCAAACAGTTGAAGGGAAAAGAGAATCGGGTGGCAGACACTCTAAGTCATAAATTACAATGTGTATACGAAATTTCCAGTAGCGAATGGAAAAGCCCCTTTGACGAGATGAATAAAAAAGAAGTAGAGCAGGATACCATTTATCAGCAAATAAAAGAGAAAGTAAAACAACCAACCAGCAAAGGAAATCGACAATATTATGCAGTGGACATTGCTGGACTACTGTATTACAGGAAAAGACTATATGTGCCCAATCAAACTAGCATTAAAAACTGAATTTTGGATGAGTTTCATAAAAGCAATTATGTCGGACACCCCGGATACTAGAAAATGATAGAGACACTCCCAAAAGAATATTACTGGCTGGGTATGCAAAAAGATGTGGCTGAGTATTTGGCACGTTGTTTAGAGTGTCAACAAATAAAGGCAGAACACCAACACCCTGTGGGGTTATTACAACCATTACCCATTCCGGAATGGAAGTGAGAAACCATTTCTAGGGACTTTATAACAGGTTTACCCAAGACAAGGAAAAATAACCACTCCATCATGATGGTGGTGGAAAAATTTTGTAAATCAACACATTTTATAGTTGTGAAGGCTACTTATAGAGTTGTTCAGGTCACCCATATTTTTATGCATAATATATTTAGGTTGCATGGGCTACCAAAAACAATAATTTCAGACTGCGATGTTAAATTTACATTGGTCTTTTGGAAAACATTGTTTACAGAATTAGGGACTGAGCTAAATTTCAGTACATCATATCACCCTTAGATTGATGGGCAAACAGAACAGGTGAACCAGGTGGTGGAAGATATGCTAAGGGCATATGTAATGCAACAACCAACCAAATGGGAAGATTACCTGCACTTTTTCAATCTTGCGTATAATAATGGTTATCATACATCACTGCAAATGAGCTCGTTTGAAGTACTGTATGGGCAGAAGTGTCGCACACCCTCAAGTTGGGGTGGACCGGAAGAAAAATAGATGTTAGGTCCTGAAATGGTTAAAGAGATGGAGGACATGGCTAACAAGGTACGATCCAATTTAAAAGCAGCTCCGGATAGGAAAAAGAGCTTTGCTGACTGAAAAAGATGATTCAAGGAGTACCAAGTTGGCGACCATGTGTATGTAAGAATACGAGCAAAAAAGAGCACACTACAATGGAATGGTTGCACCAAGTTGGCACCTCAATTTTGTGGACCATTCCAAGTCTTAGAAACAATTGGGTCGGTGGCTTACAAGCTCGCCTTGCCAAGTCACATACGAGTCCACAATGTCTTCCATGTTTCTGTGTTGAAAAAATATGTTTATGATCCTAAACATATAATCAAATGGCAGGATATACAAGTGAGAATTATCTCCTGTAAATCAGTCTAAGTGTTTCCCTTTAAAAGAGAACTGACTTAGGATGTTGCATGTTGCAGGTCAAACCGGAAGGAGAAATCCTAGTTCAACACCTGAACATCATCGACCAGAGAGAATTCATGATGCGGAAGCGAGCTATTACCCAAGTTAAAGTGCAGTGGCAGCACTTTGTGCCTGACAAGGCCACCTAGGAAGATGAAGAGCTCATGAAACAAGCTTACCCAGGGTTGTTCATGGTCGGAAGACATCGGGATGATGTCCGATTTTAGGAGGGGGAGATGTGATACCCCAAGAAAATGTAAATATTTGATTTTTATTGTGGTAAAAGACATAACTAAATATGACATTGTTAGCTGTTTGAAATTTAATAGTCTTGTTATTATTATTTTTAAGGAAATATAAGAAATGTTTTTCTTGGAAAATGCAGGCAACTTTTGAGGAGGAAGTTGGGAAAAGACGGTTTCTGATACTACAACCCTAACTATCTCCCCTAACTATAAAGGCTTCCAGAGAAAAGGAAGTGGGGAGAGGCAAAAATCTACGGTGTAGGGACAGGTAGAGGAGGATAGAGGGCTAAGTCTTGTGATGACTAGATAGCCAAGCACTAAGTGCATTCTTGCTGAGGATAGTGATCATGCAAGAGAGTTAGGGGGGAGATTCTAGTCTTGAAAGATGAATCTCATGGTTGGGTGGACAAGAAAAAAGCAGAGAATCTAGGTGAACCTCTAAAGAGTATTTATCGCTAGGAAGAGACCAGGTAAGTAAGGAAAATCACTTGGATAATCTATTAAGATAATCTGTTAGATAATTTGATAAATAATTTATATGTAATTTGCTCAGAAACATGATATAGGGGTCTGGTTTATTTCTTGTGGTTAGGAGTGAATTGTATGATCGAAATAGTTCTTTTACTTTTTTTCTAAATATAAGGGAAATAACTAGAGAATATTTATCGTGCAGAAAAAATGTTGAATAAGAAAAATTAGAAACAGAAGTTAGGGTCTGTGGTACTAATCAAACAAACACCTCAAAGATAGTGAATACAACCATACGATGCAAACTGAACTCTTATTACAACATCTTGACAAACAAAAAAGATAAGAGAATATTTGAGAACTATGAAATCACAAGTGTAGGAAAATAATGCTTGAAAATGAAACATGCGCAAACAGTTTTTTATCCTTCTATGAAATTCTTGTTTAAACTGAAAGAAATGTTGCCATGCTATTAAGAAGAAAATGATAAAACTTGGAACAAATACAAGTATGGGGTCGATACTTGAACCCTGGAATCGTTGCAGATTCTAGTTTGAATATAAATCAAGGCAGAAAGACCGGAACTGAGTTATATTAAACTATTGGCATGCACAACCTCATGACAAAGTCGCATGAGAAAGGTAAAACTGAGGCGATCGAGGCTTTCTTGGCAGCCTGCGGGTCGAGAAGTATGAATGTACATTGGATCTCCAACTAAATTAAGAGAGAGAAGGGCACGATATTTGGAATATCTTTGAAAATGAGGTTCTCCTATTATAGTTATATAGGAGGAAACCCTATAGTATATAGATGGAAACCCTACAATATCATAGGATGAAACCCTAAGGAAGTACCAGAAGAAACCTTGAAGGGGTTTCGGCGGCCAATATTTCAACCAAAAGACAAAAAAAAGAGTGACTCGTTACAACGTTGAGAAAAGCAAAGAGTATTATTGACATACAAGAAAAACCCAGATGCTCAAATAAATAAACGACTCTTTTCTAACAGATTTGTTGGGATCTATATAAACCCTCACTTATTTCTTCACATACAAGAACATGCATATAAAACTCTATCATCATAAAATAGAAGAGTGGAACTATAGTGCACGAGTAGTTTCAGTGTTGAGAACGTAAACAACAGTTAGATTTATCATTTGGAAAACAATTATACAAACACAGAATTTAATTCCAAAAATTCATGCCGAAAGTCTTAAGGACTCAGCTCAATTCTAAGCACAAACTAATTAACCAACAATTAGCCTGGTACAAGGATTCTTGAACTGTTAATAAGAAAACTTGGCCAACAATCAAATAACTTACAAGGGATTGACCCCAGAAAACTCACCACAGTTTACAGAAGGACCCAAGAAAATTTTCACATAATCACAACTGACATAGTCAAAGGAAATTCAAGCCAGAAAATGCATCCAAGTGACCAAGCCTCAGGCCAGGACAGCTGCAACATTATAACACATGAAACCATGAAGTAAGGCCATAGAATAACACTTCTCTAGGCTTGATAGGCAATACCTCTGGAGCTGGAATCATAAAAAAAAAGAGAAAGGTCCATAACCCTTGCAATGGTAGCTTTTATACAGTGTAGTTCCATGAAAGTTCAACCCAGAACCATATTTTCTTACCCGATAGTCTGCGCAGGAGGTAGAGAGTCCAAGTAGCCATTACCATCCCTTTATTCGAGCCAACATTACTTGGCCGCGCCCATTCCTCTTTCATCCCGGAAACAAAAGAAAGAAAACTGCTACAACCATGAGATGTGTATTGCCAAAGAAAAGATGAGTAACGGAAGAAAGAGGAAAGGTGGTGAATACTTACCCAAGTCATATAAATCACTGGAAATTTAGGCAACCCACCAACTAAACTGAAACCTTGAGCAGTAACCATAGTATTGCAGACAATTTTTGGCATAGTGGAAGGTGGAGCGATGCTGGATCGAGTGTGAAGAAACAATGAGCTGAATGAACCATATCACCAGGGTAATGAGTACAAATCCCTTGGTTCGATGTTCAACCCTTGGATCTGCCGACCAAAATCTCCACCATTGATGACTGGAGGAGCCCGAGGTGCATAAATGTTTTTGGTACTCCTGCCCTTGCCACACCACCATGACAAAGCAGGTGATAAATGTTAAGCCAAGTGGATAGTGTAGGTGAATCCGGAAGGACAGTGGTATGGTGTCACATTAAAGCAAAAGTCTATCATGTCATTAGAAAGTTTTCCGAGCACTGGGAACTATGTATTGTGACCCAAGGTGGTATCATATATAACATCCGGACAATGATAACTTTGATATAACTCAACAGGGTAAATTTTTTAATTTTATGTGTTTATAGTAGGTACATGACAGAGAGGGAGGGATTGATAGAGAGCGTGGAGAATGTGAGAGAGAGAGAGATATTCAAAGAGGGAGAGAGAGAGGGGGATAGAGAGAGGGAGATACTAGCGGAAGGGATAAAGAGAGAGAAAGGAATAGAGACACAGGGATAGGAAGAGAGGGATAGGGAGAGAGGGAGTGGGGGTGAGAGGGATAAGGGGAGAGAGAGAGTGAGGGTGGAAGATAAATAGAGTTTCAAAGGTATATAGAGAGGTTGAGGGAGGGAAGTTGGCATAAAGGGAGTAGTCAGAGAGATATATTACAGGACAAAGAGGGGAGGGAGATAGGAAGAGTGCAATTGGGAGAGGGAGAGGGGGTTGGATTACAAGGGTAAGAGATCAGAAAGGGAGTGAGTGAGAGGTGGAGAGAGAGACAGAGGGTTGAAAAGAGATAGTTAGTGGAGAGAGAGAGAGAGAGAGAGAGAGAGAGAGAGAGAGAGAGAGAGGGACGAGGAGATGTACATTGCAAGTTTTTG
>APFE031677501.1:956-24973 GCA_000404065.3 Pinus taeda | reverse complement strand
GGGGATTGAGTATGCCAATGAGTTTGCCCACATTGTAGCTTGTTCTCACGTGATTTAGCCAAGGAAAGACGTGGCTGCCTTTGAATTATCACCGGTTCTTGTGCAGGTATTGAGCAGCGGAGGCAGGCAAGCAGCGGAAGAGATTTGAGCCAGTGATTGATTCAGATCTGAGCTGTATTGTGTGTAACAGGTGGAGCTGGTACTGGATTGCTTTTGATAAGCATTGTACTTTGTAATGTTACATGACTCAATCATTAATATACAGATAGTTGGGGTTTTTAGCGAGATGCTTTCCCCGGGATACATACTGTGTTAATGTGTGAATGCTCTTGATGTTTTATTGTTATGGATGCTGCTATATTGATGATCAACGTAGAGGAGCTTATGTATTGTGTATGTTTTCCGCAATAGTACATGATCAGGATAATCTCCATTGAATATGTGTTAAATTATTCAAAATTTCTACATGGTATCGGAACTGGTTGATTTGTAGAAAAAGTTCTACAGGATATCAAAGCAAGGATTGATCATCAGATCTATCATTCAGAAAGTGACTACGTTTTATTTCTTCAGGCAGAGTCTGTAATTGGGCCAGGTAGCCTCTGGATTCATCCTTCTTTTTGGAAGGTGAGATATCCGGTGAATGCCCATACAGTCGATCTCTGTACAAGAAATACTTTGTTCTCACGAATTTTAGATCGGAAGTAGTTGAGTTTTTTGAGCTGGTGGAATGGCGCTCAAGGATAAACTCAGAAACATCTAAGTGTGAGAATGGAGACAGTATGCCCCAGTATCTCACGAAGTTCACCCAATGCTGGATGAGCTGGGAAGTGTGGGGATGACTGTCGATGATGAGGATGGTGAGTCTAGCACTCCTTGGCCTTCCTAAGAGCTGGCATAGCTACCGGGACTCGGTGAATGGAAGGGAGAAAACTGCCTAATTGGGAACGGCTATGGTCGGATTTGATGCAGGAGGAGATCAGACGGAGCACCAGAGACAGTTCTTCATCTATGCATGATGAGGAGAACTGTGCCTTAGTGAGTAAGGCGAAGAAGGGGAAGGGTAAGGTTTCTCTTTCCGAATCCAGTTCTTCCAATGATGGGAAGAAGGTTGACAAGTCGAAGGTGAGATGCTTTCGTTGTCATGAGTTGGGCCATTATGCTACTAATTGCCCAAAGAAGAAGTCCAAGAAGGGATCCGAGGAAGGATCTGAAGGTGAGGCACTTGCTTCACAGTTTGAGTTGGATTTCACACTCTTCGCATGCATGGTTTCATCCATGATGGGAAGTTGTTGGTTTCTTGACAGTGGAGCTTCTTTCCACATGACCGGTGACAAAAGTTTGTTCAGTACTTTGGAGGAGAAAGATCTCCAGATACTCATAGGGATGGGTAATGATGAGAAGTATAGTGTCTCAGGTGTAGGCACGGTTATTTTTCAGAGGGATCATGGAGCTCACCTTACCTTGACCGATGTCAAGTATGTACCAAGACTGAAGAGAAACTTGGTGTCAATCGCGATGCTGGAAGACAGAGGCTATGATGTAGTCTTCAAAGATGGAAAGGTTTTCCTTAGACACATCATCACTAGACAGGTGAAGCAGATTGGTTCACGGGTCAAGAACCTGTATGCTCTTGAGGTTCAAGATGCATGCAAAGCCTTGAGCAGCAGGGCAACTGATGGAGACTTGGTGGTTGAGAGGGAGGGTATATTACCTCTCAACATGCAGAGCCAGAAGAAGTCTCAAATAATGGTGGAGGAGCCACGATTGGTGCAGCAACTTCAGGGAGGTTGTGGAGCAGCCATAACAAGGGAAGCTGAGAGGAGATCGAGTAGAGACATCTACTCATGCAGAGACCTCCAATAGGGGGAAACTTCGAGCCAGGTGGGCTGAGGGATCACATGCAGCCATACTGCCAGGTAGGAGGTGGGGCGATATAGATTGATAGTCCCAAGGAGGAGGGGCAGGATCCTTGAGGTACCCAACCTCTTGGATGAGACCTTGCTACGGGAGCCCCGATGTGGAGTAGCAGGAACTGAATGATTGGGTAGAGATAGATGCGGATGGAGCTGCAGAGAGAGCGACAGAGCGGGGAATCCCAGGACAGCGCATAGCTAGCAGGCTGCAGCAATGCGAGAGGCACAAGTGTTTTGCACAGAGAGGTGTGCAATGGTGTGAGATGCACGAAGATGTTGCAGTAGTGTAGATGTCAGAGAGGGAGCACTTGTCAGCAGTAGGTAGAGCTTCAACATCAGAGTATGTTTCTAGCCCAATAGGGAGGTCAGTTGGGAGGTGCAGTGCGGATGCAATGCCGGGAGATAGAACCAGCAGCAGCACGGATGCAGTCAGAGATCAAGGTGACAGAGGCTAGAGCAGTCAAATACTGAAGAGCGCAGAGATGCAGAGTTTTCAGTCGACAGAGGAAATAGCAGTCAGAGACTTTGATGATAGAGCAAGTGGACCGGCCAGATGTATTGCATGCAGAACATTCTAGAGTTACATGATCGGGTTTGAGAGGAAGCCTTTCTTGTTGAGAGGGAGTGTTGAAAAGTGTGCAACAAGAAATGCTTGTTGAGAATGCAACAAGATGATGGAGCTTAGTGGAAAGGAGTCGCCTTCACTAAGTGGGCCCACAGGCTATTTTTAGTGCAAGTCTATTTTTAGACTATGTCTATTTTTAGACATATGGATCATGTCTATGGATTGCAGGGTGCTGTTTATGGATGATTGATCAAGTTGGAAAAAAATAGATGGACTTCTATTTTTAGACCACAGCGGAGTGACACCATAGCGGAGTGACTGCTCAGTCTAAATATAGAACAGTCAAATATTATTAGCTCATTATAATATTTAGACTATAAACTTTGTCTTATTCTCTTGGAGCACTTCAGGATGAGCTACGGATGTGGTACATGCAGATCCCAGAAGGAAATACGTGGTTACCTATGGGATGACTAATATTTGCATGCAGGACTTCAGTTAGAACTCAAGTGAGTTGAGTTTAATGGACTGGAGGTGCAGTTGATGGAGTTGTGTTCAGTTTAGCTTTGTTAAACTGGTTGTATTTAGTCTAACTGGCAAATAGACTAGAGATGAGTTGGGTGAATTAGTTATTAATTTAATTCACAAGTTATTAACTCATAATACAACTAATGAATACATCAGTTAACTCAGTTGCATGTCAGTGCATGTTCAGTTCAGCAGGGACAGGTGTTAGAGAATCAGATTGCTATCAGTTGTGACTATAGTTGTGCACCAGATCTTGCACAAATCAGGGGATTGAGTATGCCAATGAGTTTGCCCACATTGTAGCTTGGAAATACGTGATTTAGCCAAGGAAAGACGTGGCTCCTTGGTATTATCATCAGTTCTCATGCAGGTATTGAGCAGAGGAGGCAGGCATGGCAGCAGAAGAGATTTGAACCTGTGATTGATTCAGATCTGAGCTGTATTGTGTGTAACAGGTGGAGCTGGTTGTGGATGTATTATGCTGTGTAATGTTACATGACTCAATCATTAATATACAGATAGTTGGGGTTTTTAGCGAGATGCTTTCCCCGGGATACATATTGTGTTAATGTGTGAATGCTCTTGATGTTTTATTGTTATTGATGCTGCTTTATTGATGATCAACGTAGAGGAGCTTATGTATTGTGTATGTTTTCCGCAATAGTACATGATCAGGATAATCTCTGTTGAATATGTGTTAAATTATTCAAAATTTCTACATCCATCACTTACATTTTTTGAGGTCTGTGTGCCACAGATATATGAGGCCTGCGAGCCACCGATTTTATTTTGGACACACATATTAATTTTTGGGGTTCTGATGTATCAAACAATATCACCATATATATATATAATATTTATATGTATATATATATGTTGCATTTTCTTGTCTTCTATGGTACAAATGGTTTGTTTTATCTTTTCGTAAATGTCTATCCAACACATGATTAGCTAATGCATCTGTCACTATATTCATGCATCTAGGAATATGATGATATGTAATGGAACATTGCCATCTGAGGAGGAAGAGGCAAAGAAAGACTGCTGGTTGATAGTGACAATCTTCCCTTGATGGGGAAAACAAATCACACGAAATAAAGAGGAGGCCACGACATCCATGGCATGGGTCCAACTTCAGCTGAGTAGAAAATTATAATTGAGATTGGCATCAATAATTTCTACCTCGACTTGCATTGTCTTTCCTTCCAGAGTGATGGCAAGGTTAGGTAAGACATCGAAGGGTCGTGAATCGTGCCCATCAAAAGCTTCCAAAATGTTTGAAGATTGGTTCAAAGTAGGAGACCCAATAGCCTTCCAAGACGCGGTCGACATGATGTAGGTGGAAGCACCTTCATCGATGTCAGTCCAGTGGATGGTCTTCTCATTGATGATTACCTAAATGAGAAAGGAAATTTGATGAGGGAGACACAGAACATGGTTTTCTAGATGAAAACATATCAAATTGGAATCAGTGGGATCGATACACCTGATCGCTGAAAACAAATATTTTGACTGTGATGGGTAGCTTTGGAGCACCTTGAGAGTCGACATGGCTGACAGTGCCTGAGCCAAATCCTCAACAGTATTGTAGTGCTGAGCATCTCGGGCATTGGCATTATACGAGGATTTCCACAACACATCTCGAGAGGTGGCCATATAGTGGAATCATGGTTAGGGTGCTCAATATGAAGAGGGACATAACTCGGGGTAGAAGAAGAAGGTTCAACTTCTTTCTCTTTCCTAGTTGTTGAAGCAGAAGTTTGATAATATAACGATCTAGTAGCCACATTAATAGACATACTCATCATGAACAATTGAGATCCAGAGGAAGCATATTGGGGTTGGTCTACCATTTGGGTTTGTCGAGATCAAAACGACTCTTTGAGGACAACAGGGGTCCCTTTGAGCAAGCGACTAACTTTAGATTGTCACAGACAATCCTTAGTGTAGTGATACTCCTCGAAAATGAGGCAAGGATACTTAGGTTTCCTTTGCGAAGATTCGCCAACAAAATATTTGGGAGGACCCTATTTTGGGGCATTTATTTTACCCTTGCCTTTTCCTCTTTTATTACCTTTCGAGGATTTGTCTGTTATAGTAGACTAGATAGTGTGGACCTCTAAGGTTTTACCAGGGCTAGGTGGATTCTGGGATGAACTATTAGGAACATCATTTGAGACCGACTTCTGTTTGGAAGAAGATTTAGTAGGGGTCTAGGATATTGAACCAACAAATCCATCAACAGGAGGTACAACTTGTGACTTTGATGTTGTGGGATCGGATGGTGGCCGCGGAGCATTGGGTAATAACTCATACAAAGTGCCAAACTGAGAGTAAACTAGATCTAAGTAGTGGGCATGAGAAATGGATTTCCCTTTAGTAACACATCCACCCATAGCTATATCGTGCACAATTGGGGCCACGAATGATTTGGTGAACCATTCAGTGAGAAACTGATCAACAATTTCAAATTTTATTAGGGAACATCTATGTCTCAATTCATGGATGTGATCAGAGATGTCTGTCACAGTATCTTGCTTAAGCGATGTGAGAAAATAGGTGCTAGTTTCATAGCGAGCCGAAAACTGAAAATGTGTGGGGAAAGCCATGGCTAAAGAGTTAAAGTCGTGGAAAGTACATTGAGGCATATCAATGTACCACTTAGTTGCAATGCCTGTGAGGGTTCTTTGGAAAAAACATAGATGAATGGAATCATCAACGTACGAGTTCGATGAGCACTAGAGGTGATATTTCATCACATGGGCCTGAGGATCTTCTTTATCTTTCCCATCAAAATTTGGACAATCACTCGGTATCTTGGATGGCATTGGAGGCTAGTATGGTGAATGAAGGATTGGATCATTCATGAGGCGAGATACATTTGGCAACTCGATTGTAGCAAAGAAGGGCAATTGGGTGTTAAAATGCATGGGAGATCGATAAGTGGGTACGAATGGAGGAGCCCATCCCTGCTGGTAAGGAGTTTTTCCCCACAGTAGGGGATTTTGGCCATATGGCATCTGAGGGTGCCCCCATTGTGGATTACCTTGACCATAGGGAGGATTTTGACCTTGAATACCTTAAAACTGTCCGGCCATAAGCTGTTGATAAGCAATGTACGGGTTAAAAGACTGTTGAGCCTGTTGACCTTGGACATATGGATATTGGATCTATTGTCCTTGAACATATGGGTGATGAACCTGTTGTTCCCGAACAAGAGGATTTTGGACCTGTTGTCCTTGGGCATAAGGTTGATACACTTGTTGCCCTTTGACATAGGGATTCTATTCCTGATGCCCTTAACCAAAAGGATTTTGAACTTGGTGACCTAGGGCATTAGGGTTTTGTACCTGATGCCCTTGCTAGCAAGATTCTGGACCTGTTGACCTAGGACATTAGGATTTTGAGCCTGCTGCTGCAGAACTTGACCTTGACCCTGCCCTTGTAAGGGTTGACCCTGCTGATATGTATACAAGGGTTGTTGTTGCCCTGGTTGGTTTTTCTGTTGCAAGGGTTGACCTTGCGGTTGCAAAATTTGTCCCTGAGGTTGCAAAGGTTGGCCCCGCGAGGACATTGGATGGGAGGTGTGTGGAGCATATTGCATCTGCTACTGCATGGTTTGCTGCAACTATTGCAAGGGCTGACCTTGCGGTTGTTGCAGTTCACCTTGTTGCGGGATCATTTGCCCTTGTGGTTGCGAGAATAACCCTTACTGCAAAAAAGGTTTCACTTGCTATAACAAAGGCTACCCTTGTTGTTGTAGAGGTTTTCCTTGTTGTTGCAAGGGTACTTAAACAATGCCTTGGAAATTTTTGAATTGAATCTGACCATAGCTAGGCTGCATGTACTGCCTAGATTGGAGGGTGTAAGGTTGATTAACCATTCCTTGAGAACCATATGGAACATAAGGAGTTTGGTATTGGACCTGAGCCCCATAGGGCTATTGATATTGAACATTGCTCATTACAGACATACCAATGGGATTCTGAACCTGTTGGTACTGGACATTGCTTGATCCAGTAGGATCAGTAGGGTTGTGAATAATACCAGAAGAAGGCTAGTTCATTCCAAGCATGTGAGCCACTCACATTGGTGGCACCTGACACAATAGAAACATTCAGGTTTTTCCCCACATATGGTGGCACAACCTGGTTGCTGACTAGAGGGATGGAGGAACTGATGGAGACATTCTTTGAAATTGTCGGTTGTGCCTGACGGGTAAAGGGGATAGACGATACAAGGGTGTTCAAAACGGTGGGTTGCACTAGGATTGAGGTAAAAACTTGTTGGGAAGTCATGTTCACAACATACAGACTTGATGTAGGCATGGCACCTAATGCCCAAACAAGGTTATGGTAAAGTGATGAGGCATTAGCTGTACCTGAAACCAACTACGCCAAAGGCACATAGTTGGGTGGCAAGCTAGTAGGAATACCCCCTGAATAGAGGAAAGCCTTTGGAGGAAAAGGCAACTCTTCCTCCTCGACATTGTGTGGAGTAGAAACTTTGCACTCTTTCGGAGAGGTGACTAGAGCATCACCTTCGGGTTCCAGTTTGGAAACAAACGACAACAAATGACCAAAGAAGTACAAGGGGAAAGTTCCAAAGGAACACTCCGTTGGTCGTGCAGCCTATAAGGATGCTGCAGTGATATCACAACAGGGTAAAATAGAGGATTAAGAGGATAGTTAACCAGTCCAAGCTGACCATCATTGGTAAGTGAGTCCTCAGAAGTCTGAACGGGATTGTCCAGAGATTCCGGGCCAAGATTAGTAGATGAACCAGTATTGAAAGTAGGCAGAGGAAGAGATGCCAAAGGTTGAATACTCCGAACAATTCTGAGTTCAACACCTTGGTCCTCGAGTGACTCTGGTAACTCAGGAAATGGACCCTCAGACAATCTTTCAGATGGAGGAGAGGAAGAGGAACTTGGTGAACCAGATGGTTCAACCATGATGACCTTGTCTTAGTCGACATAAAAATTAACTTCAAGGCTTTAAAATTTTCTTTAAGGGAAACTCACGATTTGGTATCTGAAAAGACTAACATGGTGTTTTTGGATCGTGGCCAATCAGTTATTAAGACGCATAAAATATTGGTGCTCTTCCATTTTTTACGAGTCGAGAAAGAAACAAAGATGACTCTATCACTTTCGATTGGAAATGATCTTGAAAGGACAAGTGCTAAAACAATCTTTAAGTTTAATGAGTCAAAAATATCAAATGACTGCTCTAGATGATCTAGGTAAACAGGATTACTGTCTAGTCAATTTAGTGTCCTAAATTGCTCTACATAAATTATCAATCCGGGTATAGTAAACTGATGAAGTGTGGTGCCCTATATGTGCTTAGTTAACCTTTTTATTACTTCGTTGTTTTATAGTTTATGTTGTTTTTGGGGGTTTTGTTTCTTATGCTTAAGGAAATTAATCTAAGAAAGAAAAGTTATGCTTCTAAATGAAGTCTATGAATCTTAATGGACAACTAAATCTAATGACTCTTAATTTAAAATCTAATTTCTAAAGAAGGGAGAAAAGGAAATGAACATTAGATAAAAACAAATCAAAACTTTGAATAGTTAGATTAATCTAAGCCGGAAAAATGTCTATGAAATGAAAACAAAAATTATAACATCTAAATGAAGTGTTTTATCCCTCCACTATACAATTTTGGGAGAACTACCTGCTTGTGATAACATTTGGAGGGATCCAATACTTCATTGTTCTAAAATTGAAAATGAAATTGCAACAAAATTAAATGAAAGACTAATACTGAAAGTGGAATTGCAACTAATCGACTATAATAGCTAAATGAAGTGTTTTATCACTCTGCTATACAATTTTGGGAGAATTACCTCCTTGTGATAGCATTTGGAGGGATTAAATACTTCACTGTTTTAAAACTGTAAATGAAATTGCAACAAAATTAAATACAAAACATGTGAAGGAAAACTAATCTATTGTGTGCTCTAATGCTCCAAGCACCAATTGGAAAATACTTCCTTGGACTATTCTTCTAAGCGTAGATTACACAGTTAGATAAATCTACAATC
The DNA here is from genome assembly GCA_000404065.3 of Pinus taeda. NCBI lineage: Eukaryota > Viridiplantae > Streptophyta > Pinopsida > Pinales > Pinaceae > Pinus > Pinus taeda. The sequence goes on along the minus strand of APFE031677501.1, from coordinate 15,913 downwards.
AACCGGTTGAACACACTTGCATGAATGGAAAATCTAAACTATTAAACTCGAAAACAATAAAATGACATACTTGAATGAAATCAAAGCAAAACTACAAAATAAAATCTACTCTACCTTACATTCTAATATGCTCCATGACACCTCCTACTTCACATCTCCTTCCATGTTGGGAAAATCAAAGCTTTATTCAAACTATTCAAAATTACAAAGTACAACAAGCTGAGCTAACAAAAGTTTACTAAGCCTACAAAAGCTACCAAATGAAGGAGAGAGATCTCCTATTTATACAAAAAGATGAGAAGTCATCTCATTAATGAGAGTCCATGAATCTCTCCCTATACCACTAGAGTTATAATCAAAATAGGAAATGATAAGACACATGTCTTCTTAGAGTTTCAATACAAATAGGAAATGTGACACATATCCTCATGATCCCATGATCCTCTCCACTCAAATTCGAATTTGGCCTTAGGATGCCACATAAAGGTCTTCTAGAAGCTTCCCTTTGACCTACACATGTCAAAAATCTCATCCCACTTGTTAGGTATAAGCATATGCACATTATTTTCTAATTTTTAACCACAAATTCACTTAAAAATGCTAAGAATTAATAAAGTTTGGAAAAACATAGATGTGACCCAATAATGATGAAAGTGATATCAATGTAGTGACATGGTAGTGAAATGAAGGTGAAATGGAGGTGATATAATGGACATGATAGTGAAAGTGTAATGAAGTGAATGACAATTTCAAGACCCAACAATTACTAGGAAATTATGAACTGCAAAATACCTCCCGATGAACCGAGAAGTATGAGTAGGAAATCTCTCCAAATGTTGTGTTTGGTGTATCACGTTTGCAAAGCGGCCGACTTGGCTTACTAAGGATAAAGGGTTGTAGCCTAGAGGGGTCTCTCGTTATATACTCGATGGTACGGGGAGCACAAATCCATACTAGCACTGTCTAATGCCGACGCTAACGACAACTGCTAGGTTTAAAGATGCCAGAACACATCTCTGGCCTAGACCTCCTAGATATGATCGTTAAATGTCAAATGCACCTTAGGTTAATTGAAACCATTTTAAATTTTTATCTCGAGTTATGTTTCAGTTTTCAGGTCTTAGCGATGCGACTCAAAAAAACTTAAATGCAACTAAATGAGGAAAGACCCTTTCAATTCAATAAAATTCATACATTAGAGAGGGTATAAACTACTCAATAAAATGCAAACAATCAAGGAACTAAAAACAAAATGATCTTTCACTACCTTACTTTTTCGAAAAAGAAACTAAAGAAAAATGCATTCCAATTCCTAGTTTCCAGACAAGCACATATCAAACAATCCTTTCAACAACAAAAGAGTTATTTTCCCTTTCCAAATATCAATGCAATTCTAGTCTTTTAGTGATGCAAGCTATCGTAGCACAATGATGCAAAAAACTAGAATTTCATACTTTTTCATGAAACAATGAAATAAACTTTTTGCATACAATTCTTCGATGAAAAAGTTTTCAAGACAATAAGCTCTTCAAGCAGATGAAAACATGAAAAGAGAAGCTCATTCATAGTAATGAAACACCGACTTTACCAACAATAAGACAAGAAACTCAATCCATGCTAGAAAAGAAATGTTTACTACAAGCAAACGAAAACTTTTCAAACTTGTGTAATAGAGGTCAAAGTCGTAAAAGGACCAAAAACAAAATGGAAGGAGTAAGTACACTTACAACCCAACTTACTAAGTTAAAAAATAGTTGAATGGATGAAAAAATAGATGCCCTAGTGTCGCTGACCACCCAGTGACTCAAGAAATCAAGCAAAAAGATGATAAGCCAACAAGCAAACAAAACCAAATGAAAAGCAACTTTCTAGTTAGGGAGAAAACGATCCAAAAGGCTTATGGGGTCAAAATCACAAGAGCAGAACACACTAGCCAAGATGGGGTCAAACACTAATCTTCACTTACAGGCATCGACGCGATTGCCTAACTAACAACAAGTGCTAGAGGCTGGTCGATGCAATTGTTCCTTAGCATATTGTACTGATCGGCGCGATTGTCAGCGTATTAAGCGTGATGATCAATGGAGCTAAGATTTTATTTTATTTTTTCAAATAGAGATCAGATATGCTACTATGAATTTCAAACTCATGCCAGCAAGCAGGAGAAAAGAAACATAACCAAAGGGGAAAAGTTGAACTAGAAAATTTCTCACGAAATTCTCACGAAATCACGATATCCAAGACAATCAAAAGTATCTAGATCCCCAGCGGTGTCACCAATTTGTGGTGGAGTAAAATCATAAGTGTGAACACAAAGAAATTCCTCTAGCCTGATAATGGGTCTAGCCACAACAGATACATTCTATGGAATATTTCCTTAGGTTAGAACCAATTAAGAGGGCCTACCTCTTAGTATGCTTAACCTGTTTGATGATGTCCTTGTTGCTTGCTCCAACTATCTCTCGCTTCCTTCTTCAAACACCTGAAACAAGAAAACAACAACAAACAAAAACTGTGATAATATACAAATTGTAATTCAACCTACTTAACAAGTCAAGAAACATTAAGCCATGAATATGTAAGATGAAAAATCATGTATGAAATCAATCAATAGTTGCATATATATTGATATCAAAGAGAGATTACAACCATTGTCTTGACATTGTAGTTGTCCTCTCACAAGACCAGGTTCCCACACACTTCTGCTAGCATTCCATGATGGCTTCAATCAACAATAGTTTTAAGTATCTTCCCTTTAGGCTTCACTCCAAACCAAATCACACTTCTCCTTCACACAACTAGATAGCTACAACTATGAATAACTTGATGTTTACTCCAAACCAAAATAGCACTAGCACACCAACATTAACACTACTAACACTAGCTTGTGCTTGGGAAGAATTGAGGTTTATATATGATGAATGGATGGTAGATGGATCCTCTTCTCATGGGAGAAGGTCTTATCCCTTGAGGTAGGTCCATCATTATTAGGGAAAGGAGACCAAACTGAGATCCTCGACCCCATTCCGCCAAACCATTTACGAGACTTCCGTTATGAAGCTTCTAGAACTGGAAGCTTTGGCTCTTAATATAAACAAGTTTCCATAACAGGACCGACACAACTGGAACATAGCTCAGTCGCTCCGGTCAGTGCTAGTGATAGTGCTAAGATCTGCACATTGGCGTGGGGAAGACAAAAGTCATTAGCGCCAATCTTGTAAACTAGGAAAAAAAGAAGTTTTAGGGGAAATGGTGCAAAAGGGAATTGATCTGCTCATGAAGAGGGACACAATGGGAGTTCCTTCATGATGGAAAAGCATGTGGGGTTCACTGTAAAGGTCCTCCAAGATCAAGGAATAGGGAGTACAGGGACAGTGACAAAATGCTATGTAACACTCCCAACATGCACTATGCATTCCTGGCAGTCAAGGCTCGGCCGTGCCTCGAGGAATTACGTAGAGGTTGCCTAGAGTGGCTCTCAACTGTACTCTGCACAATATTGGGCGATAGTTCCCTAGTCCTTCCCATTGGAATTGTACAATGCATAGTTCCAGCCAGCAACCCAGCCTGACTGTTGGGAACAAGATCCCCCAAGGACAGTTTTGGGGCTAAAAGCCCACGTTTTGGGTCGAAATTTGTAATAAAGTTGTAAAGTCTCTGCATTTTGTGGTCGCAGAGTGCAAAGGTGTCATGAGTCATAAAGGGTTGTCTGCCCTTAATTTTGTAAAATAAAATCGGCTGTAAAGATCTACCCATGGTCCATAGACCATGGGATTGTATAAAAAGAGGTAAGTAAGTAAGTTCTAAGTAGTCTTAACAAGTGATGAGTTGTAGTAAGAAGTCTTGAGCGATAAGAAGAGAAGTCTAAGTTTCGGGTGTTAGTGTAGGTAGAGGCTCTGTAGCTCAGTGTGCAGAAGCCTAGGGTAGAAGTCCCCAGCTGAGTGCGCAGACCCTTGCAGCTATGTGCATAGGGTGGATAGAGTCTGTAATCATTGAAAGATATCAATAAAGAGAAGTAGTCTAAAAGTTCTATGTCTTTTTTTCCTGTTAATGCATATTATCATATTGTGTATGAATTTCATTTATAATACTTATGTGATGCGCATATGTATGTAATTATGTTGGATAATTGAGCGCAAATAAAGAAATATGTTTACGCGGTGCTAACTGTGATTATGTAATAAGATAAGTAATATTCTTAAGATAACTTGGGAATCTATGCAATACACTGCCTTAGCAATGCGAAAGTATATAAACCGAGGGTTAGGGTTGCTCGAAGGTTAGTCATACCCTTTCGTGGAGGTATCGAAGGGAGGAATAAGGGGCTAAGAAGACAGAGCCCTAGAACTTAATGGCATACGCGAAAGCAGGAATAGAAGGAATAAACCGACATCACGACCATCTCAGGGCGCGGAAACTTGGTTCCAACATCCCCCCATACTTCTTCGGGTGAGACTTTAGTCTACGCTCTGCGGGCTGATGCTAAAAGGGCCAGTAGTGTGGGGATTTATTTGGATAACTAATGCTAAACCCAGGTCAGGTCCCACCAACAGCGCGAGGCCAATGTTGGGTGAATCCAACAGCAGATGGAAGAATTACATGGGATTGTGAGAGTTCCTGCACCTCGGACTCTGATGAAGAACTAGAGCGCTGGAAGAATCAGTTACATGAAGTAACCACACTAAGCTATAACATGATGACCTGGTTGTTGTGCTATGTGTCGTCAGAGGTAAGAAATCTACCCACTTATGATGGCCTGAATGATGTAGATATATTTTTGGATGCATTTGAGAGGGAGGTACCAGAGAAGCAGCACTTCCAAGCTTTGGATTGGGCACTGCACGCTATGCCTACAAGGTGGTGGGGTACACACAAGGGTAGCTTTGATGACTAGTGTGAATGTAGGAGGATGATGAGAACACGATTTGGGAAGTCGAAGGTACGATTGGCAGAAAAATATGATGGCAGGATGATCTGCATGCACACTTGGCCAAATGGGCTCAAGCTTATGGACAGAAGCCCCAACCTGAATGGGTGCACTTTTTTTTCACACCCTGGATGTCATCCCGATGAACTGGTACTTAGAAACAGAGCTCCACCATGGTACAGGTGAATGGGATATTCTGCGTAAGGGATTCATAATGACATTCAGCTTTGAAGACGGTTTGATCGTATCAATGAGGTGCTACAAGAAGTAAAAGCAAAAATATTTAGGATGCTGCATGATCCTTTAGACCTGATTCAGCTTGATTGGGCTACTCAGTTGAGTCACGTGTTGGAATGCTATAATGTAACCACTGAAGAAGAATATGAGGATCCGTGAAAGGTTAACATCCTTGAAATAGAAGGTCACCGCGAGGTTGAAGGAACGCAAATTGAGAATCCTAATATAACTCCGCCATTGAAAATGAAACAAGTAAATATTGGTACAGAGGCAGAGCCCAAATTCACGAAGATTGGATATTACTAGGATGACACGATGGTGGATAAAGTCATTGAATTGCTCTATGAATACCAATATTTGTTCCCTACCAAGTTTACAGATTTAAAAGGGATAATCAGGGACCTGGGTGTTATGGATATCACATTGAAGCCCGAAGCAAAGTCGGTTAAGAAAATACCTTACCATATTAGTCTGAAGTATAAGGAGAAGGTCCACTTAGAGCTAGATAATATGCTCACGACAGACATCATTGAGCATATGGAAGAATCTGATTGGGTGAGCCCAATGGTGGTATAGGAGAAGAAGTAGAAGGATGCAATAAGGATATGTGTAGATCTCAGGAAGTTGAATGACGCTTGTGTACATGATCCTTTCCTGACTCCATTCACTGATGAAGTGTTGGACAATGTAGGTGGCCTAGAAGAATATTCCTTCATTGATGGGTTCTCTAGGTACCATCAAATCAAAATCACTCCAGAGGATAAGAGCAAGACAACCTTCGTGACTGAGTGGGGGTGTTTTTAGTACACTGTAATGCTTTTCGGATTGAAGAATGTGCTTGCTATTTTCTCACGTGTAGTCATTGTGGCATTCAATGAATTTATTCATAAGTTCCTGGAAGTGTACCTTGATGACTGGACTATGTTTTGGCTAGTAAAATGCCATGTCGTTAGTTTACGCTTGATGCTAGATAATTTTTGAAGATACCAGATTGCACTCAATCTGAAGAAGTGCCTATTTTGTGTTCCTTTTGGGACCTTGCAGGGTCATGTGGTTTGTAGACAGGGACTGATGGTAAATCCCGGGAAGATCACGGTGATACTTAACTTAGAAGCATCGAGGAGTGTGAAACAGCTGTGCGCTACCCTAGGGCATATTGGATATTAAATAAATTTTATCAAAGGCTATACCCAGATCACCGCACCTATGAAAACTTTGTTGAAAAAGGATGTCATGTTCTGCTGGAACGAGGACTGTAAGAAAATATTGGATGCATTGAATGAAAATATGGTCACCATGCTGATTTTAGTCTTCCTGGATTTGTAGAAGGAGCTTCATGTAGATGTCGATGCGTCATGCATAGCGCTGGGAGTAGTATTGACATAGACTGGCGGAGGAGACTTGGACCACCCTATAGCGTTCGCAAGAAGAATGTTAGCCATGGTGGAGAAGAACTATTCCACCATTGAGCATGAGGGGTTAGCCATGGTATACACACTACAAAAGTTTAGACACTATTTGCTGGGAGGCCATTTTAAGATGTATATGGATCATTCCGTGTTGAAATACCTAGTCAATAAGCCTGTGTTGGGGGGGAGAATCTGCAGGTGGCTTTTTGATCTAGGTGGATATTGGTGGAAACCTGCCAAATCCACTTGGACCCCCACCATTATTTCTTTCAGCTCTTCAGTTTCCTAAATTGTAGCAAAATTTACTATTTTTAGCAATTTTAAAGGTCCTGAACTTTCGGAGCCGTTTTGAGGCCCTAAACAACGTTTTTTGGGAAATCTGGGGGCAACATGTGTCCATCGACCAATTTTTCCCTTCCCAAAGTAGTAGTGCTCAGATAGGCATTTCTAACGAGCTATTGTACGTATCAAACGGAGATCGTATGCCAAAGTTACGACCCCGGGAAGTTGATGTACCAATTTACCCAAACGGGGCCCACAGTTTGGCGTTTCATGGTTAGGTTTTGGAATGCTAAGGGTTTTCCGTTGTTTCTCAACAATAAATAGGCCTTTGAGCCTCATTGTAACACAGTTCAGAGGCATGTAGCCACCACATCTCTTCTGAGAGATAAGCTACCATTGCCCTAGCTAGTTTATTCACCAACTCATTTGTAGTGGTATACTTGGATGGCATTCTGATCTTCAGCCAGAGTTGGGAAGAGCACCTCCACCACATTCGACAGGTTCTCCAAACGCTGAGGCAACACAAGCTATGTGCCAATTTGGAGAAATGCACTTTTGGCATGACCCAGGTTCAGTATCTGGGAGACATTATTGATGAACAGGGGTGCATGTGGATCCAACCAAGATCCAAGTCATTCGGGATTGGCCATCTCCAACCACTCTGACAGAGCTCCACAGCTTTCTTGGTCTTTCCAACTTCTACCGCAGGTTCGTGTTGGGGTTTTCACATATCACTTGGCCCTTGAGTCAAGTCACCAAGGGAGGAGCGAAAGCAAAATTCTTTTGGTTTGAATCTCAACAGAAGGCATTCATAGAGTTGAAAGATCGCCTCTGCACGGCACCAGTGCTCGCGTTACCAAATTTACAACAACCATTTGAGCTCGAGACAGATGCCTTTGATTATGCTATTGGGGCAGTCCTTACTCAACACGGGCATCCAGTGGCATATCACAGTGAAACACTTTCAGACACAGTCCAGAAGTATCCCACTTATGATAAAGAGATGTATTCCATTGTGCAGGCCTGTCGACAATGGAAGCATTACATTTTGAGGAAGGAAATGGTCATCCACACAGACCACCGACCCGTGCAGTTCATACAGACCCAAGGGAAATTGCAGAATGATCGACATCAGAAGTGGTCCACATACCTGCAACAGTTCCATTTGAATATCAAGTATAAGAAGGGTAGCACCAATAATGTTGCAGATTGCCTCAGTCGACCACCGATCATGGCGTTAACCACTGTGCTCAACTCTTGTGGGCACGAGACTTTTGACTGGACACATCTCAAAAACAGCGACCCGGAATTCGGCCACACATACCAGACACTCTTGGAGGGTCAACATGTTCTAGATTTTCACCTCTAGGATGCCTTGTTATGCCACCTAGGTCACCTTTGTGTTCCTTCAATCGAGCGTGCCAAGATTATTTGGGAAGCACACTACAGTCGGGCTGCTGGACATTTTGGGGTCGAGAAAACAGTGGCAGTACTGCAAAAGTATTTCTATTGGCCGAATCTTCGACAGGATGTTGGGAAGTACATCAGATCATGCACTGCCTGTGCCATTGCCAAACCGACCATCAAGAAGCAAGGCCTCTATGCCCCGCTACCTACCCCAAGTCGAACTTGGGAATCCATCTCCATAGATTACATGTCAGGCCTTCCTTCCACTAAGCATGGGAATGATTGTGCTTTTGTGGTCATTGACAGGTTCTCAAAAATGGCCATTATGGCTGCCTACAAGAAGAATATCACAATAGAAGCCACTGCTAAACTCTTCTTTGAACGTGTGAGTACACTTTGGGATCCCACAATCTATCATCTCAGATCGGGACAAAAGGTTTCTCAGTACATTCTGGTCCAGTCTCTGGTCGATGCTCGACACCAAACTCACTAAGTCAACAACCTTGCATCCTCAAACTGATGGCCAGACAGAGGTTGTCAACAGGATGATCGTACACATTTTGCGCATGTACAACTCAAAGCATCCACGCACATGGGATGAGAGCCTCCCCTATGTTCAACACAGCTACAACCGGGCTCTCCATAGCTCAACTGGCCACAACCCTTTTCAGGTGGACTTGGGATTCCAGCCACTATGTCCCATTGATGTGGCCATGCCATTTATAGCTACTCACGCAGATTCGACTCATGTCCAGTCTGAAACAAATAAGGTAAACATCTTCATTGAGCACATAAAACATATTCGCCAACATGTCCATGACATTCTGGAGAAATCAAATGCCAAGTACAAGCAGCGACATGATCAACACCGGGTGCCACACAAGTTTCAGGTGGGTGACAAAGTCTGGTTGCATTTGCCAAAAGGAACGCCTACTGGAGCCTATCGAAACTTAGGACCACTCCGATATGGTCCTTACACCATTACCAAGGCTGTGGGAGACAATGCATTTGAGCTCAGCATTCCCCCATTCCTTGGTCTGCACCCCAGTGTTCAATGTGGACCGCCTTCGGCCATACTTTCCACCATTACTAGACACATCCGACATTGCAAAACAACTCACACCCACATAGTTAAATCCAAATTGCATGGAACAAGCTGTAGCTGATCGAATCATGGACACACAGATCAAGCACACTCGCCAGCAGAATATCCAATTGTATCGAATTGTCAAAGCAGGCCAACTCCTTCACCAGGGCAAGTGGTTCACTAGGGACCAAGTTCAACAAAAGTTTCCCCATCTCATGGAGGAACTCAATGCAATGGGGACCATTACTTCCTAAGGGGGGAGGAATGATCCAAGTGGATATTGGTGGCCACCTCCCAAATCCACTTGGACCCCCACCATTGTTTCTTTTAGCTCTTCAATTTCCTAAATTGTAGCACAATTTACTATTTTTAGCATTTTTTCAGGTCCTGAACTTCCGGAGCCGTTTTGAGGCCCTAAACGACGTTTTTTGGGAAATCTGGGGGCAACATGGGTCCATCGACCGATGTTTCCCTTCGCAAAGTAGCACTGTTCAGGTAGATCTTTCTAACAAGATATTGTACGCGTCAAACGGAGATCGTATGCCAAAGTTACGACCCCGGGAAGTTGCTGTACCAATTTACCCAAACAGGGCCCACAATTTGGCGTTTCATCTTCTAGGGTTAGGTTTTGGAATGCTAAGGGGTTTCCATTGTTTCTCAACAATAAATAGGCCTTTGAGCCTCATTGTAACATAGTTCAGAGGCATGTAGCCGCCACATCTCTTCTAAGAGATAAGCTACCATTGCCCTAGCTGGTTTATTTTTCAACTCTATTTGTAAGCATATTTCATTGTTTTCCATTAATGAAATGAAGTATTATTTCCGCTGCATATTTGTGTATATGGTTATCTCTGTATTTTGTTGCGTTCCTGTTTAAATCCGGATCACTTTTATTGTTCCAGGAGTATGATTTTGAAGTTATTGTGAAGCCTGAATGACTGAATGCGGGACTAGACCATCTGTCGCGTATTGAAATAGGGGGAAGAGCCAACTAATTTGGAAGAAGGATTGCCTAATGCACATCTATTTGTAGTACGCACCACGGATGGTAATTTTGAAGATATCATACACTTCCTAACAATAGGAACTGCCCCAAAAGGATACAATGTCCAACAGAAGAAGGAGTTAGTGGTGCGCATGGTAGACTTTTCTGTCATTGCCGAGCATCTCTATAAAATGGGGTCTGATGAGATATTTTGATTGTATGTACCTGAGTTTGAAAGGAGCAGTTTCCTCGTGGATGCTCATGGGTTCACCACAGGAGGACATTATGCAAGGAGAGCGATAGCACAGAAGATTCTACGCGCGGGGTTATGGTGGCCAAGCCTCCATCAGGATTTGAAAGCGTACTGTAAGGTGTGTGATGTGTGTCAAAGGATTGGCAGACCATCACAAAGGGATGAGTTGCCTTTGAATGCACATATGACGTTACAACCCTTTGAGAAATGGGTGATAGATTTTGTGGGACCCATCTAGCCCCAAGGAAAGACGGGAACAAGGTACATTATCATCGCGATGGAGTATCTGACTCGATGGGCAGAGGCACAGCCTGTAAAGGATTGTAAAGGTTCAACTACTGTGAAGTTCCTCTTTGAGTATGTACTGACATGATTCAGGTGTCCAAATATTTTGATGAGTGATCATGGTACACACTTTATGAATGAAATGATCAGCACGCTAATAGAGGAATTTCAGGTATATCACTTGAAGAGCATGCCTTATCACCTACAGGCTAACGGGATAGTGGACGCATTCAATAAAGTGCTAGAGAATGTGTTGACCAAGGTTTGTAATTCTCAGCAAAGTGATTGGGACCTATGCATACCCGCGGTACTATGGGCCTATCGGACGACATGCAGGAAGCTAATTGGACAAACACCCTTTAGGCTTGTATATGGCATTGAAGCAGTGATTCCCATGGAATACATTGTGCCTAGCCTGTGCATCAAAGCACTCATGGGTATGACTGATCGCGGAGCCCTGGAAGAGAGGCTCGTGTAGCTAGCTAAGCTTGAGGAAGAGAGATTTCTAGTTGGATTTCAACAACAGTTCCAAAAGCAGCGCGAAAAATCATGGCATGATCGACACATTAAGTTGTGCACCTTTAAGGTAAATGACATGGTTTTGTTAGATGAAAGCAAGTTTGATAAATTTCTAGAAAAATTCAGAATGCACTGGTTAGGGCCCTATGTCATTAAAGAGATTACCGACAGAGGAGCGGTGCAGCTGGTCAAATTGAATGGAGATCCCTTCCCAGGAAAGGTGAATGATAGTCGCTTGAAGCCATACACCGGTGGTCCGACCATGTGACTATATGGAGGTAGCATAGTCTTAGTGCCCCAGGTAACTAAAAGGAGGTGCAAGACTATAAACTACACTACTCGAGTTGGGGAGCTGTGCGATTGGAGGATTGTGCGAAGCAAGGAAGTGTCACAAGGTTTGCGGCAGTGAGAAGGGAACTGTGCTACCCAGGGAGAAATCACACAGGTTGGCCAGAAAGTGACCGTTAAATTCACTGTTCATGATTTGACGGTAGAAATGCGGCCAAATGGAGTGGGTAGTTGGAATTTAAGATGAAATTTATGGGTAAGATCCTTGAAAATATGCCACCAATTTGGCATTAATGAACCAAATTTGGGGGCAACGGCTGGTTTTGAATTCAAAATGCCCTATAAATTACAAGTGGTTGCCTAGTGAAAAACACTTGGCATTTCGAGAATTGATTTGTTGAGCTCTTAGGTGCACATGAATCTCGAGAACTATGAACTTTTGATAGCCAATTCAGTATTTGAGACATTGCCGAAGGAGACATAGGAGTTCTTGCAGAACATCATGTCGGCGGCCACAAAAGCTATAAATATCGAAGCAGAGGAGTTGGTGCCAGAAATTCAGATGGAGGTAGAAGTAGATGCTCTAGAGGTTGCTGAAGTATTAGCCAAAATCCTAAAATCACCAAGCATGCCAGGACCAAAGCCAACCCCAACCAAGGAGAGTACGAAGGATAAAAAGGGCAAGCAACCTGCAATACCGATTCCCCCAATCTTCAAGAAGAAACCCACCGAAGCCTACCACACAGGAGAAGGACAAAGCCATCAATTTGGAGCCGAAGGAGGAATAAGTTGAAGACATCTCGATGGATGATGAGGATGTGGGAGTAGATGTGGAGGAAAGTGAGACCTAGGGTGCTAACTATATCACTCGGTTTCCTGAGTATGTCCCTCCGCGTAAGGGCAAGGCCAAGGTACCGTGGATTAAAAATTAGTAGATGGCACTATAGCGAGACTCTACCATCATTTTTGTGACCAAGGCGACCAACTAGAACAAGTGTATCATGTAGGTCGTCAAGGAGGCATGCTGAATGGTCGCAGAGTTGGCCATTCCTGAGAAAGAACCAGTCGAGGTGTGTGTCCGCAAGCTGGCCACGAGGGTGTGTGACGCTCATACAAGAATGGTGAGGGTTTATTTGGAGTTGAACTTGTAGATCACATAGTTACAGTTGAAGGCCTAGCCTTCAACTCCACTAGAAGTAAAGGCATAATGGGCGACCATAGTCACAGAAGTAGTACCGACGTTTGACAGTGCAATAACAGATTGCATGCAACTTTTTGAGCAGCTATTCAAGGTCCTGACAAGCTTGTAGGAGGACGTTAATGTACAATGGTTGGAGATAGAAGTGCACGAGATACAACAACGCTATGATGAGGTCAAAGCCACAGTGCGAACCGTCACGCTCACACAGAGATTGGTGATGTTATAGGAGGACAAACAACTGAAGGAACAGGTGGATGCAGCGCTGCACAAGGAAGAAGTGTTGAAGGCATGACTAAAGCCCTAGCTAGATGAGGCTTACACAGGTATAACCTCTATTGAAGGAAAGCTTGTGACTCTACAAGCAACTCAGAAAAAGCTTTAGGTCGATAGTCCAGGGGCAATGCCCGAGCAAATTGTTGAAGACGTGAAGCAGGTAGCTGCACAACGCACTGCTGAGGTTGCAGTCATAAGGATCGAGCTGGGAGGTCTTTGCGCTAAGATATCCACACTTACTGAGTGAATCGAGGGCGAGTCACGATGTTTTTGTTGGGGGCCTGTTGGGAACGGGATCCCCCAAGGACAGTTTTGGGGCTAAAAGCCCATTTTTTGGGTCGAAATTTGTAATAAAGTTGTAAAGTCTCCGCATTTTGTGGTCATGGAGTGCGAAGGTGTCATGAGTCATAAAGGGTTGCCTGCCCTTAATTTTGTAAAGTAAAGTCAGCTGTAAATATATACCCATGGTCCATAGACCATGGGATTGTATAAAAAGAGCTATGTAAGCTCTAAGTAGTCTTAACAACTGATGAGTTGTAGTAAGAAGTCTTGAGCAATAAGAAGAGAAGTCTAAGTTTCAGGTCTTAGTGTAGGTAGATGGTCTACAACTGAGTGCGCAGAAGCCTAGGGTAGAAGTCTGTAGCTGAGTGCGAACCCCTGTAGTTGTGTGCACATGGCAGATAGAGTCTGTAATTGTTAGAAGATATCAATAAAGAGAAGTATTCTACAAATTCTATGTCTTTGTTTCCTATTAATGCATCTTGTCATATTGTGTATGAATTTCATTTATAATACTTATGTAGAAATTTTGAATAATTTAACACATATTCAACAGAGATTATCTTGATCATGTACTATTGCGGAAAACATACACAATACATAAGATCCTCTATGTTGATCATCAATATAGCAGCATCAATAACAATAAAACATCAAGAGTATTCACACATTAACACAGTATGTATCCCGGGGAAAGCATCTCACTAAAAACCCCAACTATCTGTATATTAATGATTGAGTCATGTAACATTACAAAGTACAATGCTTATCACAAGCAATCCAGTACCAGCTCCACCTGTTACACACAATACAGCTCAGATCTGAATCAATCACTGGCTCAAATCTCTTCCGCTGCTTGCCTGCCTCCGCTGCTCAATACCTGCACAAGAACCGGTGATGATTCCAAGGCAGCCACGTCTTTCCTTGGCTAAATCACGTGAGAACAAGCTACAATGTGGGCAAACTCATTGGCATACTCAATCCCCTGATTTGTGCAAGATCTGGTGCACAACTATAGTCACAACTGATAGCAATCTGATTCTCTCACACCTGTCCCTGCTGAACTGAACATGCATTGACATGCAACTGAGTTAACTGATGTATTCATTAGTTGTATTATGAGTTAATAACTTGTGAATTAATTAATAACTAATTCACCCAACTCATCTCTAGTCTATTCGCCATTTAGACTAAATACAACCAGTTTAACAAAGCTAAACTGAACACAACTCCATCAACTGCACCTCCAGTCCACTAAACTCAACTCACTTGAGTTCTAACTGAAGTCATGCATGCAACAACTCAACTGACTCATAAGAAAAGCGTATTTCCTTCTGACAGCTGCATGCGCCACCTCTGTAGCTCAAACTGAAGTGCTCCAAGAGAATAAGACAAAGTTTATAGTCTAAATATTATTATGAGCTAATAATATTTGACTGTTCTATATTTAGACTGAGCAGTCACTCCGCTGTGGTCTAAAAATAGAATTCCATCTATTTTTTCCAACTTGATCAATCATCCAAAA
>APFE031677500.1:0-17961 GCA_000404065.3 Pinus taeda | reverse complement strand
ATATATAGAAAGGAGGTATTTTCATTTGTATCATCGAAGAATTGTTCATTTATGTAATGTAAAGGAGGTTTCCCCCTCGAAGACTCTGAATTCTAAGGCGTTGATCTATCTTTTCTATCTTTTCTTGAGCTGGTTTCATAACACATACGATCTCTATTTGATGCGTACAATAGCTCGTTAGAAAAAGATCTGTCCGAGCACTACATCTTTGGAAAGAGCAACATCAGTCTGTGGACCCATGTTGCTCCCAGATTTCCCAAAAAACGTCGTTTAGGGCCTCAAAACGACTCCAGAAGTTCAAGACCCGAAAAACTGCTAAAAAAAGTAAGTTGTGCTACAATTTAGGAAACTGAAAAACTAAAAGAGACAGTTGTGGGGGTCCAAATGGGATAGGTGGATGGCCACCAACATCCACCTGGATCATTCCAACCCCCTTAGGAAGCAATGGTCCCCGTTGTGTTGAGTTCCTCCATCTGTTGAACTTGGTCCCTAGTGAGTTGTTCTGCAATCTCGGATGTGTCCAGTAATGGTGGGAAGCATGGTTGAGGGCCGTACACATTGAAAACTTGGTGCAGTCGAAGGAATGGAGGAATGATGTGCTCCAAAGCATTATTTCCCATAGCCTTAGTAATGGTGTAAGGACCATGTCGGTGTGGTCAGAGCTTCTGATGGGCTCTTGTAAGGCGTTCTTTATGCAGATGCAACCGGACTTTGTTGCCCACCTTAAGCTTGTGTGGTACCCCTGTGGGTGAGGAGAAGTTGTTCCTATGTTCTGCCATGACCGTATTCCTTTGCTACTGCTACTACGTGGAGGAACCCTTCGCGGGGCTCATGGATGTGGTGACAATCTTCCCCTTAATTTGGGAGCGAATCAGACAAAAAATGAATTTCCTAGTCTGGGAGATGAGCTTGTTGCCTTTCTTAGCAGTGATCAAAGAGGTGGCGGTAGGTGGGGCTACCTCCGATATCTTGTATAATGAATCACCGAAAGAAATAATGACAACGCGAGTCCTTGACTCATACATAGCTTGTCACCTCCACAAGTATGGTTGGCCTAATAGTAAATCACAAACATCCAGAGGTGTAACATCACACAATACCACGTCTGTGAAGGGCTTGATGCTGTAGGGAAGGCGGCACTGCTGGTGAACTTTGAGATCTTGTCCTTCATGAAGCCACCTGATACTGTACAGCTGCAGGTGTGGTGTAGTCAGTAGGCCCAACTTCTTTATGACCTCTGCTGAAATGAGATTCTTTTGGCTGCCACTGTCAATAATGAATTGCAACGGCGAACCCTTCACCCACATCTGTGAGTGGAAAAGACATTCCCCCTCCTCTGGATCTTCAGGCTCATTTTTCTAGATCTTGGAAGTGGCATCAGTGGCACTGGGATCCGCATCAATGATTTGCTTCCCTTTGCCATAACCCTTGTCGAGTTCTGGCTCAAGATCAGAACATGCATATGATTTGGAAGCCTTCAACTCGGCCACCAGCGACAACTTGGTCTGACACTCACTTGTGTTGTGAGTGGAGCTCTTGTGGAACTCACACCACTTTCCTATGTCCTTTTTTGACTTCATGGTGTTGTTCTTTTCTTGTGGATTCGATGGGTTGTCTTGGGTCACCCCGCCTTGGCTTTGTCCTTTGGTCTTCAGATTCGCAGATCCAAAGTCTTGCTTCTTCTGTTCGAACTTTTGCTCGATTTTGACAACGTATCGGTACGTCATGCCGAGCGAGGAGATGTTCAGGAACTCCATCTCTTCCTGGATGTATCTGTGTAGGTAATCATAGTATTTGAGTACTAGATGCAGCTCAGAGTTCTTGATACCCAACTGTGTGCGAAGGGTATGAAAAATGTTTGTGAACTCCGGCACATCTTGGTCCCTTCCCTGCCGCAGTGTGGTCCATTTGATGTATTTGTCCTCATAGCTTTTGACAGGGTAGTACTGCTCCTTGATGGCATCCTAGAATGAATCCCAAGTGGGTGCGGTTGAAAATAGTGAGCCCGTACTTTCATTCTTCTGCTCGTAGTAGGTTTCCCACTAGTCCTTGACGTGGGGGGCTGCTTTGAGAAGAGCGAAAACAATCTTTTCCCGACTTGAAAATTCATGAACAGAAAAATACCCATCTAGCATATTTAACCATTTATCTACATCATCTGCGTCTATTTGACCCTTGAAGATGGGGATTTCAAAATTAACTTGTACCTTAAACGGTGTGGCATTTCTAGAGTAGTTGTTGGAAGACGATGCGTTGCCTTTGGGTAGCCGCTGAAGGATCTGCGCAAAGTTGTCCATCATCACGTTCCTTTGTCGCTCGAGGGCTTCTTCGAGCAAGATTTTGATAAGATCTCCTGCCCCCTCGTCTTTCTTTTCATCCGCCATGGGAGGTCGTTGGGATTTGCAAGGTTGTTCTTGCAAAGGTTCGACCAGTTCAAGCCCTAACTCCTTATATCCCGACCTCGATGGGGACATGCAAAAAAAACAGAGAAAAAGCAAACCGCTCTGATACCACTGATCCGAATTTAAACAGGAACGCAACAAATTACATAGATAACCATGAACACAGAGATGCAGCGGAAATAATACTTCATTTCATTAATGTAAAATACTGAATTATGCTTACAAACAACAATGGAAATAAACCAGTTAGGTCGATGGTAGCTTATCTCTGAGAAGAGATGTGGCGGCTACATGCCTCTGAACTGTATTACAATGAGGCTCGAAGGCCTATTTATTGTTGAGAAACAATGGAAAACCGTTAACATCCCAAAGCTTAACCCTAGAAGACGAAACGCCAAATTGTGGGCCCCGTTTGGGTAAATTGGTACATCAATTTCCCGGGGTCATAACTTTGGCATACGATCTTCATTTGACGCGTACCATAGCTCGTTAGAAAGATATGTCCAAGCACTATAACTTTATATTTCCTAAAAAAACGTCGTTTAGGGCCTCAAAACGGCTCTGAAAGTTCAGAACCCGAAAAACTGATAAAAATAGTAAGTTGTGCTACAATTTAGGAAACTAAAAACTGAAAGAGACAGTTGTGGGGGTTCAAATGGGATAGGTGGGTGGCCATCAACATCGACCTAGATCAACTCATAACTGCAACATAAGCATCATCACCATTGATAAGAGTCATTAGGTACCAAAGACTTCTAAGCATAATGCCAACAATGCAGTATTAGAAGCATATCATATTCTCCCCCTGAACCTGTGCCACCTGTTCATTGTCAGATCTGATCATTGCATATATCAGTAAGAAATATCAAGGCATCATCATCAATCAGATATACATCAAGTCATAAACAACTTATGAGGATCAAAAGCACTTCTAAATAACATTCACACGCTGTAGTCATCAATCATCAAGACATAAAAGATAATTGATAATTGTTTGAGCCATATCTGATCATTTTTCTGAGTTTGTCCCATTGCTTCTTCATCAAACCAACATATACACGACTGTGTAGCTTTGAACTCGTGTATATATGCGACTTATCTTCATGATAACTGCGTATGAGAATTAGAACACTGAAATTTCATACTCTCAGTTTCTCCTAAGGCTCTTTTGTCTGTATATTGAGCTATGCCACGTATTTCAGGTTGTACTTCCTTCTTCTTCCATACCTTGGAGTGTGATGATGTTTGCTCCTTTTGGTATGTTGGCCGAATTTTGCTCCTGCATTCTTTCGTTATATGCCCAAACTTGTTACAAGCATAATATCTTATATGTTTCATATTCTCTCTATAACAGTTAATGGCTTTGTGACCAAACATATTGCAGGAAAAACAATATCCCTTAAAGTACCTGGAAGCTGATGATCTTTCTATGTGATGGTTATTAGCTTGAATCGTTCTACTTCTGCATCTGGCTGCAACATTCCAAAATTATGACATGTAAAACATTCAACATTGTTCATTAGAGGAGAGAACTGATTATCATTTCCATAGTTAGGAGTAAATGATTTTCTTTGAAGACTTTTTTTCCTTGGTTGTTGATGGGGTTAACCTCTTATCTCCTTGTTGAGCATTTCAGATTTTGCACTAGATTTCTTTGCTTCATTTTGTGAGCTAGATTCACCTTTAACAGATTCATGAAAACCAAGACCAGATTTGATGGTAGGAGACCTTTGACTACTGAGAATATCATCCAAAATCTTAGCACTATCTTGAAATCGTAAACGTTTATCGTTTTCTTCTAATTTACCTTTTATGATATTTACCTCAACCTGATATTGCTCTTCCTTTTCAAGATACTGCTTCTTCATGATTTCTTCAACTTTCCTTCCTTCTTCCACTTGTTGCCTTAATTTGAGAAGTTCCAGTTTCTTGTTCTTCAAATGCTTGGAGTAGTTCTTCATTTTTCTTATTTGAATTTTTGAGATCTTCTTTTAGAGAAACAACCATAGCTTCAAGACCTTCACAGTAGTTGGTTCTTTCTATAAGTTCCTTGGTTGTTGTGTCCTTTTCATTCACTTCATTTTTCAATGATGTCACTTCATCCTACAGCCTTTGACTTTGATCTTCCTTTTCTTTGTATTGATTCTTTGTTTTGTTTCCTTCCTCTAGTTGGGCTTTTAACTTGGTAACTTCTTCTTTGTAGGCACATTCCCTTTTATCAATTAGATCATTTAAATCTCTAATTGTGTTTGTGAGCGTTTTAAATTCTACCTCTATTTGATTTCTTTCTCTTTCACCCATAAGATAAAATTCAGTTGTTTCGTTGTCACTTTCATTATCTTCAAATGAACAGAGAAATGTATGACCAGAGGACAATAACTTCATACCTGCTAGTTCTTTTGCTTGTTCATCTTCATTCTGAGGTGATTCTGAATCTGAAGAGTTGCTTCCACATAAAGGCAAATTGTCTCTCCCACTATCGCAGTTCCTTTGAGATTTATTCTTCTTTTGAGGTGCTTTCTTCTTTAGCTTCTTTCCCATTGTTACTACGGATCTCCTTCAAGCGATCAAGCTTCTGTCAAAGGACCTACTCTAATACCAATTGTTGGGAATAATACTGAGGGGGGGGGGTGGGGGGTTGAATCAGTATTTACAAATCAATAACTTTTCCATTTCCATAATCAAATTTACATACGCTACTTTAGTGAAGGGAACTCGCATGTGCACACAACTGTTCTTAAGGCAAACAGCGTATATCCAATGATTTTATGATTTTATGATTAAGCTAATTCATCATATGCCAATCGTTAATCAGTGCATCAACGCTTTATTTAAACATTAAACAGTAACCATGTGCAATAATAATAGGATAAACTATCACACATAAGCAACACACATGAACACTAAGATTTAAGGCGGAAACCCAATGCGAGAGAAAAATCACCTGTTGTTGTTGTCTCTGTCTTCTTTTAATATAAAGAATAATCTGTTTACAATCTTGTACTGGTACAGGATCATACCAGTACGCAGGCACCTACCTGGAGAAGGCTACAACCTTCTCTCATTCTCCAACTTCTACTGGAAGGGAGAAGTGTAGGACGTTGATGGCAGAGATAGTATGGACTGGTAGATGGACTAGTAGGTGGAGTTCTCCCTAGTTGAGAGGGAGCGTTAAAATTGAAAACTAGGGCCAAAATCCATGTGGGTTTCCTTATTTATGACATTTGATATTTTTCTTAGATTCCTCTCATCGAGAGGTGTAGGATTGATCTAACATCCAATTCCAACATGTATTCATGGAGATATGAATTTATTTGTGTTATGTGACAATTCATCAAAGTTGGTCAGCAACCAAATTACCCTCACTTTTCCTCAACGTTTTATTATAAATAGAGGTGGCCTTCAACTCATTTGGTCACTCATCTATTGTAATATCTCTCCACTTGTCTTTAGGTTTTGGTGGTAGGAGAGATCTAAAGAGGATACATTGCCTTAGAAGAGATGCCCTAGACCTCAATGTTGTCATGAAGAGATAGCCCTCAACACAGTCATGGAAGCAAGCCCTTAACGTAGTCATGGAGGAGGCTTCTATAGTGTTTCTATTCCAACGTTGTCCTAGTATAAGTCGTCTAGATGCAGAGAAAGGAGGGTCATGTTATGCCCTAGCTATTACAGATCCATTTGGGCACATCAACCTCGACTTATAGATCATTACTATTAGGGCCCATCAAACCCTAATTCAGTTGTTACATGCCCTAATGAAGTCAACCATCAGAATGTCTCCTTCCCAAGAGATTCCATGACTAAAATCATCCAAAAACTGCCTTTAAGAAGATCAACGTAGGTACGCCTTTATCAGGGTGCACTGCAGTGCAGTCTAGTACATTGCCAGGGTGCATTGCAGCGCACTTGAGCCCTCTTTGGCCTGCACTGGGCAAATTTGAGAAAAATATGCATTGGGGTTTGGAATATTATTATCCATAGGATGCCTCTAGAAGTTTCCCAAGGCTATCCACTCCTTTGGGCTCGAAATTGGATGAGGGAGGGAGTTAAGGAACATCAATCCCTTTATGCCTTCCTCCATGGAACTAAATCCTAAGTTTTGGAGGGCATTCATTATCACCATTTATGGCATAAATTCCTTCATTCACCTATAAAAAGACCACTCGTCTAAGTGATCAGGGGCTGGAAATCATTGAATTATAGGGAGATGTTGTTAGTATGAGACTTGAGTTTGGTTTCAAGCATTGTAATGATGTCAAAATGTCTTGCTTTTTATGAGGAGAGGATGGGATTGAACTGGAGGAGTGACACTGAATCAAGCAAATTGGGTTGTAACTCTTCCGTTTACTAATAAAGTGTTAAAATATTTTTCAATATGTTTGTGTTTTTTATTGATTCTTTCATATGTGTATTATGCACTTGATTCCATTTTATGTTTAATCAATAGATCATTATCATATGTTTTGATCGGTTTTTTTCTTCTGCCTGTGTGCAGGGACTTTTCAAGCGGATTAAGTATGGAAAAGAGCGACACAATTGGTCAAGGGAGATAAGGAGTAAGTGAAAGCTTCAAGTAGGCTTCTTTACTGTCTTATTTAATCTATTGGTTATAGAAAAAGTAGAGAATGATTTGCACTGTTGTTCTAGACTTAGCTACTAGTCTAGGGGTTTAAGTGTTTATGCGTAGACACTAAAACTTCCCAAAACAAATTGGCACCTCCTCTGGTGATCGATTATCCATCTTAGTAGCTTATCAGCCTCTTAAGATATTTTTACATACTATACTTGTGGTCGTTGATTGAATTTCAGTCTTATTTCATTGAAAATTGAGTCAAAACTGTGTCAAATTGCCTTCAAAAATGTTTTACTGTCACCAGCGCAACGCAATGAAGGACACAGTGCGCTGCAATGCACTTCCCGCATAGAGATAGTTCACTGTCTCTCATTGTAGCCTGTGCTGATCCCTTGAGGTTCAGTTTCCCATCTAGGTGCTGAGGTTTTTTCCCAATTTTCTCTTGTTTGAATGATTTGTTAAATTTCAATGATGTCTTGTCTCTGAAAATAGTTTTTTCATATCCTTCACTGGCCCTACTTAGACTAGGATTGATAAATGTTTCTTATGTATTTACTTTGTCATTTTCAATCTATAGTCGAAAGTTAGTTTTTTGGTCAATTGATCTTTGTCAAAAGAAAGTGTCGTAAAATCATCTTTTCCTTCGAAAATTGAATTGTCGTAAAGTCTTCATTCATGAAATATCGATTGATTGGTGTGTGCATATGATTAGTCTTTTCATTGAAAGTGTCGTAATTCCTCATTTCTTTGAAAATGAAAGTTTCATAAAGTCTTCCTTTCTTTGAAAAGAAATTGTCGCAAAATCGTAATTTTTATGAAAAAAGTTTATTGATCGATTGTGCATTAGTTTTCCTTTTTGTTCATTCACATTAAGGGAAATCGAAAAGAAATACATGCATGTTGCATTGAAAAAGTTTGTGAATGCTTGAAAGGAATAGCTAGGGAAATTGCATTAGATGTGCTCTTTGTTCTTTGTCAAAGATCTGAATGCTCTATCCCTACTAGCTAAGGATTTTCATTGTTACATTGAATGGAAAGAATTCTTATCATATTAGTTGCATTTTAGTAATTGCAAACATACATCATGTGGTGAACCTTGAAAGGAAAATTCTAAAGAAGATCAACTTAAAATTTATCTAAATTTACCTAGTGGAGCATTGTCACCTAACGAAAAACATTTAGAGGTCTAGGCTAGAGACGTGTTCTGGCATCGTAAAACAAAGTAGTTGTCGTTAACTTGTCTGCAATACATCCCGAGTGTGATACCTCATTCCATATACGTGAGTATATCGTAGCTCGTCCACGTACCTTCGGGTATATTGGGCGGCGTTACAGTACGTAAAGTATATGGGAATGCTCTCACTGTGCGGTTTTGCATTAGATAACGCTTATACGGATTGGGCCTCCACGTACTTTCGGGTATATATGGGAGGACAACACTAGGTTGCTATCCATCCTCAGGTAACCGAGTCATCCGCCTTGTACATTGTGATACACCGAACACAACATTCAGGGAGATTGCCTGCCCATACTTCTTGGTTCGCCAGGAGGTATTCTGCAGTTCACAATTGCTTGGTAAACCTTTTGCCTAGATTATCCCTCTTTTGTTTTTGTTATGTTACTTTGATTAAAATAAATTTAATTGACCGTGGATAACATCCTCCACGCTCACTCCTTAGTTGATCTTAGGTTGAAACATATGGCGACAAATTCAGAGTCCACCGATCAAAGAATTCCTTTTGATGGGAATCCTAGTCCTTTTCCTCCTTTTGGAAATATTGGTGCTCCGTATATGGCTACATTGTCCCTTCCGGGATTTACCATTGGCTTGCCAGTATGGTTGTCTTCAACCTCTTTGGTTCAAAATGTCGTGATTTCTCCGCAATCGAGTACACCTCCAACTGGACAAAATCAACCTCCACTTGATCCTAAAGTTGACTCTTTGCCTTCTTCCTCGGTTGTTTCTTCCTCCCTTCTTCCTCTTCGCGTGGTGAATGTATTAGTACTAGCAACCAGGTGGCTAAGAAGAAGAAGAAAGGGAAGAAGAAGAAGAAGGAGCAAATTCAGCAGAGGGGCAACCAAGCAACCACTGCTTTGAATGCAACATTTGATGAGAAACCGCCTGTCAGGCCTCACAAAGTTCGATATCCATATAAAATTTGTGCGGGAGACCATCTTCTTCGTAATTGTCTTGATATTCCTCAAATATTAGAAGAATGGTCTTCTCGTTCACATCATCCTCTGTCATCAACTTCTGGAGATCATGTTGGGGACACACCATCAACTAGTGGGATGAAGCCAAAAGAGTGTTGGATAGCCATCTTGCTTCACTGCAACGACTTCCATCTGGTTACAGGAAACTTTCCCTAAATCCTTCACTAGTTGATGAATTGACTGACCAAAATCAACCATCGGTCAAACCCACTCTCTGAAAGTGAATCCTATGAGTCTATACCGAACCCAAATCAACAGGTCGAGGTAACAGTTGACTTGATTCACCTTCAATAAATCGTACCTTTCCCGAAGAGAGTGAATATGATACCACTCAAGTTATTTTTGTTTCTTTAGATTCTAATGAGCTTGGGGGCAGTCCTCCTATTCCATCAAGATAGGAGGAAAATGCTCCAATTCTCGTAACTCAAGGGGTTAATTCTCTCGTTTCTATGGTACCCCCTCTAAGTAGTCTAGTCACTTCCTTTGATTGGAATCGACTGGCAGGATTCTGCCTTCCTTCTTATGTGCCTTTCTAGATCATAGTACAAGTGTGTGATGTGATTGTATCGGGCACTATTATAGATGAAGGTGCATCAGTGAGTATCCTTTCCTCAACTACTTGGCAAGTTCTCGGTTCGCCGCCACTTGTCCCTGTTACCCAGAATCTATTGGCTTTTAACAGAGGAACCAGTCAACCATTAGGGATCCTCCCTCAGTTGTCTATTACTTTGGGAGGAAAAATCATTTATCTGAATGTGATGGTAGTCCCAAGCCCTTTAAATTACAATTTACTTCTAGGGCGCGACTATGTTTATAACATGGGAGCTATTGTTTCAACACTCTTTCAATTTATGTGTTTCCTGCATGAAGGCAGAATTGAACCGTTGACCAACTTTCATTTCCCTGTCCAGATATGGCTTCCAGTCAACCATCTTCCCTAATTGGTCCTTATGTACCAATGGTATCATCCCCGCCACAGGTTAATTATGTGGCAACCCGTTCCATACCTACATCAACTAACGATCAATTTAGTGAGGTTGTACATCATGTACTGGGGTCATTGGAACCAGATCTCTCCTTCATGACTTCTTATGAGTTGTGATCCAAGGAGCATGAGGATAGTTCCTGGTCTTATGTCAACCTCGTTAAAAAATGAAACAAGGACTATGAGGATAGTTCCTAGTCTTGTGTCGACCTCGTTAAAAAATGAAACAAGGAATATGAGAATAGTTCCTGGTCTTATGTCGACCTCGTTAAAAAATGAAATAAGGAATATGAGCAGAGTTCCTTGTCTTGTGTCAAGCTCATTAAAAAATGAAATAAGGTCCCCTAGAGAAAAGTTCCATGTTGAGTCTTTGAGTAGATCTCGTAAAATCCTAGTCAAGTCTTTCACTTGATCTCGTAAAAGAACCTTCATTTCATCCACCTGATAGCCACGAGTAGTCTACTTAGGTGAATATAATGAAGCTTGGGGGGCATGCACCTAATGGTAAAGTTAAGTTTTCCTGTAGGTTATGTGAAGGGAATCACCCCATTCACCTTTGTCCCTATCTGGACGAAGCCAAAAAGGTGTTGGATAACCATCATGCTTCACCGTAGCGACTTCCATTTGATTACAGGAGACTTTCTCTTTCATCATGTTTGGGGGCATGTAAACCAATCTCAAGCATAGTTTTTTCATTTCAAGCTTGTATAAACATGAAAGTGAATTCAAGCATAGTTTTTCGTTTCAAGCTTGTATAACCATGAAACTGAATCTAAGCATAGTTCCCTATGGTTCAAACTTGTGTAAAAATGAACCCATTTCCATTTTAACCCTTGTGATTGCCATTCTATCAGCCTTTTCTATCAGATGAGCCTTGGTTGTTTCATTCCATCACCACCATCTCTTTGGCTGATCATACGCTTTCACTTGGTTGTTTTACCTTTTTTGAGGAACAGTTGCAATGAGTGGTCTTATTAGCCAGCCTCTTCACATAAATCAACATGTTTTGAGAAGTTCCAACATCACTGGAACCAATTGCTACCCTAGAAACCACTCGTTCCTCAAGCGAAGTCTTCTTTAAGCTCTTTTCAGACTCTCTAAACTTGAAAATATTGTCGAGCGCTTGTCCTTTTCAGCTCGTTAACGGATTGGAAACGATATCTCTCTTGTATTATTTTACGTTTTTTCAAACTTGAGAGATTAATTTATGAAAAATAAATTTTGGAGTTTCCTTTTCATCCCTTTTCAAACTCTCTAAACATGAAAAGGATCGAGTTATCTTGTCGTTAAACTCGTTAAAAACATCAAATAGCGACAAACTTGTCCATCTAGACAAGACCGAGTTTCACCTTCGCTAGACTCGTTAAAGCATAAATTAGTGATGGACTCACCCGAAGGGTGAAATTATAAAACAAGCATATGTTATCCTCCTCAAGCTTGATAAAAATAAAGAGGTACTAGTAAGCAATGACTAGGGAAATGGGAAAAATGGGAGAACACTTTATGGTAGCAAGTCGCTCTTGAACATGACACTTTCACCTCATCGTCGTGACTATGTGGGTTGGGTCATTCAGCTTGCTGGTTATCACACCGTTGGTCTATCATAGCATCCATTACTTTGTTTTATGTCAATGCTACCAATTCATTTTAGTGTCGTCAACATGTTCAAGAGAAGTCATTCAGTTCAAAATTCATCCTTTACAATACCGTAAACCTTCATTTTCATGACCGCCATTCCTAAACATTCTGTCATCAGTCGATTTTCATCTCCAAAATTATTTACCTCATTTCGTGTCGTTGATGTGGGACACATCAAGGCCCTCCTGCGACGAGTCGCTTCTTGTCGACATCAGCACATTATCCAAGAAGTTGACTTAGAAACACCCCTTCAGTACCTTGAGGCTTGGATACATCAATGGCAAGTTTCTCGCTTCCAGCGATATGTTGACATCACTAGCCTTCGACCGAAAGACTTTGTATGGTGTTCGACATCAAATCATTTATTCACACCATGCGAAATGTACTGTAGTACCTTGAGGGTCATCATCATTATCAGTGATTCCTCTCATGTCTGTTAACGGCTTACATCATTGGTTGGTAATCAGACAATGTCTTCCCATGTTCAACTTCAGATCATCTATTCACATGGTTAGACTTGTACTTGAGCGAAATATTGAACGATATTGAAGACCCCAGATCTAGTTTCATCCATTTGGGTTGCGATATTTTCAGGAGTACTAAATCAAATGTACAATGGCCTTACATTCATGGTCATCCATTCATGGGTCTATATCTGTAGATGACTATATTTGTACATGTAATCAAAGTTTATAAGATGAGCATGGGTATGCCTTCCCTCAGCAAGTTCATGAGAAAAAATCAAATTATCATGATATATGTATTGTAATTGATGCGGGTCACCTTCCACTTCAAAACCTCCTCTCCACATAGTAAAGTATTTCACTCGACATACATAGTTACGACTTCATGCTTTAGGGGGCAACTGTTACAGATCCATTTGTGCACATCAACCCCGACTTACAGATCAGTACTATTAGGGACCATCAAACCTTAATTCAATTGTTGCATGCCCTAATGAAGTCAACCATCAGAATGTCTCCTTCCTAATAGATTCCATGACTGAAATCATCCAAAAACTGCCTTAAGAAGATCAGCGCAGGCAGGCCTTTATCAGGGTGCACTGCAGTGTAGCCCAGTACACTGCCAGGGTGCATTGCAGCGCACTTGAGCCCTATTTGGCCTGCATTGGGCAAATTTGAGTGAAATATGCATTGAGGCTTGGAATATTCTTATCCATAGGATGCCTCTAGAAGTTTCCCAAGTCTATCCACTCCTTTGGGCTCGAAATTGGATGAGGGAGGGAGTTAAGGAACATCAATCCATTTATCACTTCCTCCATGGAACTAAATCCTAAGTTTGGGAGGGCATTAGTTATCACCATTTATGGCATAACTTCCTTCATTCACCTATAAACAAACCACTCATTTAAGTGATCAGGGGAGATGTTGTTAGTATGAGGCTTGAGTTTGGTTTCAAGTATTGTAATGATGTCAAAATGTCTTGCTTTTTATGAGGAGAGAATGGGATTGAACTGGAGGAGTGACACTGAATCAAGCAAATTGGGTTGTAACTCTTCCTTTTACTAATAAAGTGTTCAAAGCTTTTTCCATATGTTTGTGTTGTTTATTGATGCTTTCATATGTGTATTATGCACTTGATTCCATTTTATGTTTAACCAATAGATCATTATCATATGCTTTGATCGGTTTTTGTCTTTTGTCTGTGTGTAGTTACTTTTCAAGCGGATTAAGTACGGAAAGGAGCGACAGAATTGGTCAAGGGAGATAAGGAGTAAGTGAAAGCTTCAGGTAGGCTTCTTTACTGTCTTATTTAATCTATTGGTTATAGAAAAAGTAGAGAATGCTTTGCACTGTTGTTCTAGACTTAGCTACTAGTCTAGGGGTTTAAGCGTTTATCTATAGACGCTAAATCTTCCCAAACACTAGTTGTCGAGAATAGAAGGTCATATGCAGCCCTATAGATGCAGTTGAATGACTCCATAAATAAGGCCTTAACATGCCCTTAACATAGTCATGGAGGAGGGATAATTAGCTGTGGAAGACAAGCCCTAAATGCTATCAAGAAAGGGCTCCCATATGCAGTCAATGTATGCTCTAATATGCACTTAAGGAGAGCCCTAAAATTTTTGTCATAAGGTTCCCTAGCTACAGCCTTATGAGGAGATATATATGCAGAAAAGAGGAGACCTATATGCAGCTTAAAGAAGCCCCTAGATGTTGTCTAAAGAGGGAGATTTAGCCATAGTGAATGAGGTCTCTTCACAGCTGAAGAAGTTGTCCTAAATTGCAATCATGGGAGAATCTCATACGTTACCCTAATCATAGTCATACGTTGTCCTAAGTGAGGTTATACATCGCTGCAAGGAGAGGCTTAATTCGTTGCCTTAGGAAGCCTCTATACACTATCTAATGAAGCTCTAAAAGAGCCCTAACCATTGTCAAGAGGAAGAAATAATCTCACAACTATCCTATGTTTGATGAAGCTTTTATCTAAACCCATACCGAAGGGTATGCTAATGTGAATGTCTAAAACCCTGAACTGCTTAGGGATATTAAAAAATGCTATTTAAAGTTTCTATTGATGATGTCATGTTTGGGATTTTGGTATGATCAGAAAAACCTAACTTGTTAGGATTGAATGATAAAGTCTAAAATCTCGAACCTTTAAAATTTTTGGTAATATTGGGTTTGTTATGTTCCTATATTGAAACCCTAACTCATTAGGGTTTTGTGGAATGTGTAAGCAAGACCCTTATAATGTTTTAGAAATTATTTCCTTGGTACGTGTGTGTTTGTTTGATTAAACCCTAGTATAATCAAGTTTGGTGTATGTCTAACTCTTATTGATCTTTTTGAAGTTGGGTTTGACTAACACATGATATTGCCTATGCATGATGATGAAGTCCTAG
Source organism: Pinus taeda (assembly GCA_000404065.3). Classification (NCBI taxonomy): domain Eukaryota; kingdom Viridiplantae; phylum Streptophyta; class Pinopsida; order Pinales; family Pinaceae; genus Pinus; species Pinus taeda. Next base: position 3,274 of record APFE031677500.1, on the reverse strand, counting down.
ATGTATGAGTTGACCTATTTGTTAGTGGTCATGAATCCTAGGGTTTGGAACTAAGCTCTAGTCAAAGTTTGTCTTTTTAGGATGATAGTATTTGTGAAATTCTAGGGTTTTGAAGTTAAACTTTAGTAGAAGTAAAAATATCTAATGATTTGAGATTTGTGTAAGATTGATGAAATATCAGTTTTAGTTGGGAGTGATGTTTGATTGAAAGATATAGGGTTTGCAACTAACCCTAGTGGAAGTTGGTCATGTTAATAACTAAGCTGTGATTTGTTTTGATTGATTATCTTGTATGAAATCTAGGATTTGCATGAAACCCTAGTGGAAAATCTAACATATGAATTTTGAAAGTTGTTAGATGCTTTGTAGATACATATTTGTTTGAATTATTTCTAGGGTTTACTACATGTTATAGTAAGGTATATCACACCTTTGAAAGAAGCATGGAAACCCTAGATGGAATGAAAGTTGTTATGAAGTAGTCTAGGGTTTATGACAAAGTCCCTAGCAAGATGTTGAAGAATATATGTATATTGTTTAAGTTTGGGTATCTGATATAAGGTTGAAATGATTCTGTAATTTTGATATGGCTAACTTCATGCTTCTATAGATCTGGTTGTACTTGCTATCTAAGTTGTGCAAGTACACAATTTTCAATATAGTGAAGATGTTCGTTGATATGATAAGCATGATGGGGATGATGATAAATATGATGAAAATGGTTAGAAGCCACAAAATATTCTTCGATGATGAAAATAAGAAGTTGATCTCCCTAAGATTAAGAGGGAGTCTGGATAAAGAGATGCTTCCTGGTTGAGAGGGAGGGCATAGCTTGGTTTTGATTGAATAATAAATTTCGGAGGATATGTTGCTACATGAGAAGTAGGAAAAGAAAGTTTATGATTGAGGAATATTTTGTTAGAGATTCTGTAGATAGTCCTACTATGAAAAGTTGAAAAGCAACATCAAGTTTTCTGGAAGACCCTGGAGGTTTGTATTTGATTATGTACATATGAACGTATATTATTGATTGGGGTTGTGTTTGTATAGGTGAATCTCTCAAAGGTTTTGATAGAATGTTGGTTACCGATCAGTTTTATTGGGAGATATTGGTCATCCTTGATCTGTTGGATCAAGGAGTGTTGAGCCTTTGTGAGTGAAGCATTTCCTTGGAAGACATCTAGCTAGCACTTTGTGTTGATGTCTAGGTCCCAAAGTTGGAAAAGGTGGTGTTGATTATAGAGATATGTTTTGGATACACACATGGATCTTTGGGTTGGTGGTTAGTGTTAGTGTCGGTCTTGAAAGCCCTCCATCAGTGATCAAAAAGCTCTTTGCATTTGCATTAGTAGGTGTCTCATCAGTGTCAAATTTTGCATCCCGTTAGGCATGCCATAAACCTGATGGAGGAGCTGGTCTTTATGCCCCTCTTGGCTTTGCTGGATCAGGTCATATCAGTTATTACAATTTTTCAAGCTTGTCTTGATGTGTCTTATTGTCAAATTCCTAGGTCTAGGGTTTTGGTCATTTGTCTCTGCAAGGTCATGTCTCTGAAAATCCATGAGTACTCAGCAAGCTAGAGGGAGGTTAGTTAACATGTTTCTTCGATATTTTTATCTTGTACAGTCAATTTTTACCTTGGATTTAAAAACTCTGTTTTTTAAAGCCCAAGGTCATTTTCTCAGTTTTGTAAATAAATGATGAAATTTCTAAGTTTTCAAAAAGACAAACTGCAACCCTGGTCCCCTTGCCAAGGTCCTTCAGATGATCTACCTGCAAAAAGAATCAAGTCAGAGCACTCAAAAAGTCAAATTCAGGATAAAGGAAATCAAAATCAGTATTTTTTTAAAAAAAATGTCAAAAAGAAACCTTATAAAGTGGGTTTATGAATGAATTTTTTTCAAATGAAGTTTACAAAAGAATATGTGCCCTCCTTTCACTCTCATTGTGCATTTGAAAGCTTGCAAGAGAGAGTTTGAGAGAGTGATAGGCGAAAGGAGCATAATTGCAGCGATTTCGGGCAGCAGAGCAGTGCGAGACCTTTTGAGAGGCTTGCGAGACCCTCTGGGCGGTGCGAGACCTTTTGAGCACCCCTCCACAGTGCAAAAATATAACTGGAGAGACCCTCTGGGCGGTGCAAGACCTTTTGAGCGGCATGCGAGACCCGTTGAGCTGTCTTGCGGAAAAATTCAAAACAATTGCCCAATCTTCCTCCAAGTCATCGAATTTGTTCGAGGTAGGCTCTTTACACATCATTTTTGTGGTTGGTGATGGATGTAAGCTCTCATGCTATGATTTTAACCTCAAATCTTGCAAATGAATAGATTTATATGGCTGCAATGTTAATGAGCAAACTGTGCTAGGGTTTATGGTGTTTCAAGCTGTTTTTTCCTTTAATTGGTTTCCTTCCCTTCCCTTTTACCTACACTCATATGTACATTTCTTTCCCCATTATCATTTTATAAATGAAATACAAATCCCCTTCCCATCCCTAAAACACAAGAATGAAAACCCTAATTCCCCTCTACCATATGCATGTACAAAAATAACAAAAATTGTTGATTTAAAATGTCAGCAAGTTGGTGCATAAATTCCCTTTTTCCCTTGATTGAACATGTGTACATATACTCCATGTTTATTTCCATATATGTTTTCCCTATATACAAGGTGTCTTTGCAAGTGATTTCCTAAATTCCAATATGTGTTCCTATAAGCATGATCATTTGCTAAATCTCCCTTGAAATTCCCTGTTATTTTCATATTTTCCCATTCCTTATTAAGAAATTCCCTCCCCTAACATTCCCCTCATGTATTTCCCCTTGAAACAGCATAGAGTTCAGCATTTTTGCAGGCAGAGACAACAGTTCCATTTGTCTTTCAGTTTGTCCACTTTGCTCCAAAAACCATGTTAGAAGCCGAGACTTATGAGAAAAGTGATGACCATTCATCATATACAGAGGTTGAGGTACAGAGGAGGTCACATAGAGGTGAAAAAGGTGGTCATCATAAGAGAGAGGAGCTCACCTCTTTGACCGATTTGCAGAGGTGGATTTTACAAGGCAAAAATGAAGGTGCTCCAAGGACGGTTGGCCAAAGCACAAAAACGAAAGAAAACGCCCGATCCACTCCAAATTTTGTCCAAAGCCTCTTTGACTGAGCATAGTACTTGATTGGGGACTCCCAGCCCAAATTTCAAGAAATTTGGAGAAAATTTTGTCATTTGTGAATTTTTTGTGCAATTTACAGGTTTTGGCTTCTCAACGGGTCTCACCCC
>APFE031677490.1:0-30519 GCA_000404065.3 Pinus taeda | reverse complement strand
GGCAAAAAATGCACTTATGGTGTAAAAATAGTAAAAATTGCACTCACATATATAGGAATGAGGTATTACTTAGGGGAGGTTGTATATGGGGGGGTTGTATGTGGGGGAGGTGGAATTGGGATTCGGTATTATCAGTGTGGTGGGAGCGTTGTATGGGAGTCGATTAGGGGAGCAATGTGTTATAATGAGCAATTGCAGCCGAGTGACCGAGTCTCGAGGGAAAGGTACGAGAGGACAAGGCTCTGAGCAAATGTGGAAAATGTGAGCAGGAGGGTGGAGGGAAGGAGTGGGGTTGTGCGGTAACAAGGAGCCATGATGGGTGACCACTAGAGATTGTGTACAGTGTAGGGAATCTCGAGGTCGATCTTGGGACAAGTGTGTGGGAGGTATCACTGCGGGATGCCAACTGATTATGGTATGGTTCATTGCAGTGACTCGAACGAAGGTTGTGATGGTCGAGGGTGTTGTGGGAGTGAGGTGAGGAGTCACGTGTGCGGGGAAGTAATGAAGTCAAGTGTGGTATGCTGAGGGACCAGAGCGCAGTTGGAAGGAGAAACCGTTGTGAGGAGCACAGTCGAGGACAGGGACTGTGTATGCCAATAATTGAACTTGAATACCCGACATATAGTACACATAAACTTACAAAATTCATAAACCAAATTCTGTAATCTTGCACCAGAACAACCCAGAAAACACTATAGGAGTCGACCGCATAGTGAGGGAGAACACCTTACACTAGTTTATCTCAATGCTTAGCAATTCGAGAAAAAATCACAAACCATCTCAGCAGTTTCGATTGAATTCCACACCCACAAAAATGATTCTTCAATAATCACAACACATACTAAATATCTATAACAAGAACAATCATGTAACAAAAGTAAATGGTACCTCAATAGACATAAGGGTAGAACCACTCCCCGCAGACTACAGAAATAGAAGAAGGGAGTTACAAGGGAAAAAAAAGCTAAAAATGGAGTTGGCTTTGATACTATGTCAGGCCAGGAGGTAACTCCACAATGCGAATTGTGTTTTTGCATTAAGATTGCTCATGGATATATACATGGAAGGAGAGACTCTTGGGCTTCACCTCCGAGTGTCTCTTCATATTCCCAACCTCCTTATTTTCTATTTACATGAATTTCCTAATCCCAAAGATTAGGTGTCAACACACTCACATACAACACACCAACACCATCAAGTTAGCTTGAGGCCTCTGAATCCCAAAAGAGACACTTTCTTTTTCAGAAGGTTGTAGACCTGAAAGATTTTTAAACCTTTTCAAAGCTTCAATTCTAGACTGGTAACATCAAATGAGATCCCAATTTTAGCATTGAAGAAGAAAGTTCAAGCCATATGATGATATCTTCACGCTTAAAGACAAAGGGAAAGTCAAAACCCTACTATACATCTCATCTAAGTTATGTGCAATTTCTTCAGACTATCATATATAGTTCAAATTGGTAGCCACCTCATGTGAGATCCAATTTTTCAATGGTGGGGTAAATATGCTACTCACCCCCAACAGGGATACTGGGGATCATAAGAAACCTTGTGGGTAATAATGGATCTCTATGAGGAACTTCTGGCACAATGAATTCGTTTCACCCAAAAGTAGAGAGTCCTCATATGGAGTAAACCGGTGATCAAGTAGTATACCTATGAGGAAATGTGTGAAGTTATGACAACTAGACCTATCATATAACACGCTGGAGGGCACATGCCTCATGTCAGACAACAATGCTTCAAGTTACAAATAATGCCATCACCTATGAGATATTTCTTGTGATTTTTTGTACGAGATGCATGTCAGATGGCACAAGGGAATATTTTGCACTGTTGGTGGTGGATTGGCAAATTTGTCATATCATATTGTTTGTAGGCTCGGATTTTGTTTCAAGTAAAAGATGGCGATTAGTCAAATGCCTTCAAATTTTCTTTTCCTATCAAATGAAGATTGCTTCATTGTTTTGGCATTGAACATGAAATGTTGCTTCAACCGTGGGCCATCTAGGCTTGTATTTTAGCCACTCACAGAACATCTTGTACCATGTCTTTTTGTTGAGAAGTGCAAAAATTTATCCAATTAAATCAAACCTCTTGCAAAGTTAAATTAATTTATTACGTGTTGTTAGAGGTAGTAAATTATGTTGCAAAGGAAATAGGTCCAAAATAGACAATATCTAGATCATATAACATATCAAATCTCCCTTAATCTATACTTTTCTTCTATATGTCACTGGCTTAAAACAATTCTTTTGCAACATCTAATATAATAGCTAATTATAAAATATATTTAAAAAAAAATTATCCCAATCATACACTAATTTAAAAACTATTTTAATCATATCAATAATTACACTCCGCCATATTATTATTAAAACACTAAGAATAGGACACAAAACTCAAAGGGGATTAAAAACTATTTTAATTGTGTCAAGAATTACACTCCACCATATTATTATTAAAACACTAAGAATAGGACACAAAATTCTAAGGCCATTAAATATATAAGATGACAGAAGCGATAAATAATCAACGTTACAGGTAAGTAGGTGTCTTACAGATTGATACAGAAAGTTAAATATATAAGATGATAGAAGCGATAAATAATCAATGTTACAGGAAGGTAGGTGTTTTACAGATTGATCCAGCTTCCTGTAGACCGGTATCATGTGTTGATAAGCTGATAAAGTGAAAAAAAAGCAACGGTACAGGCAGGTTTGTTAGACGGTGCTTAAGCATGAGGATTCTGTAGGCTGGTCAAGGATTGCCTTTCTTTTCTCTGCGAAACCGTAACAATGGCTTATAATGACATCGATGCAAAACTTTTCTCTACTTCTTCGTGATCAGATTGTGTACAGTTTCTTTTCTTGGCGTTACATTCAATGTATTTGGACATGTTCATGTTAAAATATTCAATCATAAAAGTAAAAGTGGTGCAGGAATTTAGATAAAGTTGGAATTTGGTGAATTTTTTTCAAGGTGTGAATGTGGAAGTGTTTAAATTTGTTTTGGTGGTAGAAATAGATTCAGCATTATTTATCAAGATAAAAAGAAAATCTTAAAACATTCAAAATTTTAAAAGCTTAACAAATTAAATTTAAAAAAATTCTGCCAAAATTTTTCAAAATCAGGATGGAATTTTTGTTTTACTGGTGACCATGTGACCTCTTGAGAATACCCCAACCAATATGAAGCCATCTGGAACAAAATATGTGACTGTCAACCCTGATATATGGAGATGGCGCAATAGAATTATTTTTTAGAACTATAAAGAGAATGATATACAGGTGATGGATCGAATCATTGGATGGTGTACCTATGGAAATGAACACCACAGTGGCCCTAAGAAGACTATAAGCAGGAAGATAGAGCCAGAGAATGACTACCCAACTGGTTTCTTTGATGGAGCGGCACAAAGGAGGCATTTGTGGATATGGTTTTTGGATTATTATATCAAAGGAACAAGAATATTGGGTTCACTGGGGCGCTGGCAGGGCACAAATATGAAGACTCAAGCTATGGCCCTATGGGGCCTCCTTTGGTTTTCATCTTACCTAGACATTCCCTCCATCCATATATATATATGAAGACTCACGGACTATCATTGAACATGTATGGGGCAACACAAAAAATATATCAAGCAATGCTATATGGCTAGCTCAGACAGATTGAGAATCTTTGGGTCTCTAAGAATCTTTGAGTTTCTTAGAGAGACTCAACTATTCAACATATTGGACCAGAGTTTAACCAAAATAGAGACATCATGTCTAAAATGAGACTACATGATGCACTGAACAAGATGCATATCGAAATTAAGTTGAGTGACAACACAGTAGATTGCGGGATACTTCCACTTCCAGGATAACAACAACTCTGCGATGGAATTATAACAACTAATATTTTGGTTAATCTGCATTATCCAGAAAGCTGCTTTGAAATTGATTCTTTGTTGTTTTTATATATGCATAGTATATATTACAAGTAGAAATATGGATAATTTCATTTTTGTTGAACAATATTCGGTACAGTTTATTGTGTTTAATACTACCTCTGAGTACATAGGCACGTACATTAAATTAATTTAATATATAGTTGACAAAAATAGATGGAGTGTTACAGTGACAGTAGTTATATGTACTGTTTTTTTTATATATCCATAGTCACCCACCACAATTGTAAACATGGAGGAATCTAGACAGTGTACATAGAATTCTAAATCTACTGTTCATCTTATGTCCTCCCTGACGTGTAGAAAGCTTATAAATCCTCGTCTCTGCTCTCCTTTATCCAAATATGTGAGCATCCCTAACGCAGTATTTGTCGCAGAGATTCCTGAACATTTCTGACGCAGTATTTGCTGCCTCCGTTTCTGAACCACAACGCTGATTTCATCTGGTAATCGTATCTCACACTCATTCTGATAGTCTGGAAATTTCAGAATTGGTTCACTTTTTTTCATTGATGGGGTATAATCCACTAACATGGTCTTCTGGTAGGATGCCAGAATGAGTATCGAATTTTGGATGCATAGCTTTCTGATTTCGCAGATTGGTGTGTAGCGTATAACAATAAGCTGGTTTTCCAGACAGGCAGGTTCGCTTGGCCATGGCGGGGTATGTGGGTGTTAACCTAATTCTATTTCAATTTATTTCAGCCGTCATGAGAAATGAGTTCCTAGTCACTGCGAAATCAATTCTTAAAAGTGTGTGTTTCTTTTAATAGCATGGTGGATATTTTTCAGGTTTTTATTTGGGAGTAAGTTTGCAGGATTACATTTTCAAATTGTTTAATATATCATTTGATGGGTGGGAAATTCAAGAGATGAATTTAATAAAAATGTTTTTAAAGTATTTCACATTAAGAAGTATTTTAATAAAGCAGTCAAGATTACCGTATATCCAAAATCTAAATATATAGATTTAACGTGAATTTTTTAATTATAAAAATTTAATAATTCACACGCATGATCAATTCATTAGGGAAAGAATTTAAACATTTATCACACAAATAATGAATTTAAACATTTGACCATGGATGTTGATAGAAATGGTGAATTTATTAAAATATTTAATGGTGAGAGTTCAACCAAATGGTGAATTTATTAAATATTTGATAATGAAGGTTGATATATGCTTGTTTGGCCAAATTCTCAATATAAATTTAACTAGAGTCTACTCTTTACCTTTTCATGTCGAATTCATACAGATGGTGAATTTATTAAATATTTGATGGTGAAGGTTCATGGCCAAAATTAGCTCAAGCAAGGTACTTTATCCTGTTATTTGAATAGGGGAAATAATGAGGAAAGAAACTATACACATTCGATCATAAATTGACCAAGAAAAGCACGTAACATATTTAAAACTGAAACCAAACACACAAATAGATACACGGGATTTACGTGGTAAAACCTTGACAAGGTGTCAAGGAAACATCCACGGAGCAAGGGATTGGAATCTCTATTAATTCAACAATGATTCTCCACGATTACATTTCTTGGGCATTCACTAGTTTTATACCAGCCTCCTCCGTTACATAATTGCTATTTCGGTATAGAACTAACTAGTTACATTTTTCCCCAATTTTACATAATTCGTTGTCAAACTTCCAACAAACTCCACCTTTACAACAATTTTCCTAATCCCTTGCCCATGCCCATTCATCATCTTTTCTGCAAGCCAAGAGAAGCTAAACACCATCGCAGTTTCTCTACTGTAACTGGCTTTGTGAATATGTCTGCACAATTCTCTCATGTATGGACCTTTTGAAGAGCTACTTTTCCGCCATCGATCACATGTCTCAGAAAATGATACCTTACATCAATGTGCTTGGTTCTGCTGTGATAAGAAGGATTTGTAGCCAAGTGAATAACACTTTGACTGTCACAAAGTACATTCACTTTCTCCTGTGTCCTTCCAATCTCATCGAGCAGACCCTTTAACCAGATTGTTTCTTTACTGGCATCTAAAGCAGCTATATATTCAGCTTTGGTAGTGGACAATGCAACTGTTTCTTGAAGCTTTGACATCCAACTAATTGCTCCACCTGCAAGAGTAAAGACATAACCTGTAGTAAATCTTCTTTTGTCCAAATCCCCTGCATAGTCAACATCTACATATCCGCAGACTGATCCTTCACTACCATTAAAGACGATGCAATGGTCACTTGCGCCTCTTAGATATCGAAGCACCCATTTCACTGCTTGCCATTGTTCTTTACCTGGATTTGCCATGAACTTGCTGACAACTCCAACTGCATGTGAAATGTCAGGTCTTGTAGATACCATCGCATACATTAAGTTGCCTACAACATTTTTATATGGTACATGAGACATATACTGCTTTTCTTCATAACTCTAGGACTCAAAACCGAAGAAAGCTTAAAATGGGAAGCTAGTGGAACATTAACAGGTTTCACATTATTCATAGAGAACTTTTCAAGTACTTTCTCCACATACTTCTGTTGTGATAACCAAAGCCTACCATTTTTCCTGTCTCTATGTATCTCCATGCCTAAAATATGTTTTGCTGCTCCAAGATCCTTCATATCAAACGTCCTAGAGAGTTGAGCCTTTAACCTATTGATTTCTTCCATGCTTTTGCTTACAATAAGCATATTGTCAACATACAAAGCTAAGATAATGAATATGCCATTGAAACTTTTGAAGTATACACAATGATCACTTCTTATAAAGTTTTGGCTCACCATGAAGGAATCAAACTTCTTGTACCATTGTCTGGGAGACTGCCTCAGACCATACAATGATTTCTTGAGCTTGCAAACTAATCTTCTGCTGTGACTTTGTACAAAACCTTCTGGTTGTTCCATATATATCTCTCATTCAAATCACCATGTAGAAAAGTTTTTTTAACATCTAACTATTTTAACTCAAGATTAACTAACGCAGTGAGTGCCAACACAGTATGAATAGAAACAAGTTTTACAACTAGAGAAAAAATCTCATGAAAGTATATACTTTCAACCTAAGAATACCCTTTTGCTACCAGTCTCACCTTATACCTTTCAATACTTCCATCAACTTTCCGTTTCAATTTGAAGACCCACTTGCATCCAACAACACTTCTCCCTTCAGGAAGCTCTACAAGATCCCAGGTATTGTGGCTAAGGAATCAATTTCTTCTTCCATAGCCGTTTTCCATTTTTCGCTATTTGTATCATCTACTCCTTCCTAATAACAAGAAGGTTCCCCATCTTCAGTAATCAAAGCAACAGATGAAGTAGAATCTTCATACCTTTTGGGAGTTTTCCTTTCCCTTGTAGACCTTCTTAGAGTGACTAGTTGTTGAACTGGTTCAGAAACTTGAATTGGTTCAAAAGCTTCAACGGCTTCCTTTTTGCCTTCAACACCTTTTTCTCCAGAAGTCTCTCCTTCCTTTCGACTGTCACCGAAAGGTCTAGCCTTCAACTGAACTCGTTGATTTGGTGATACCTATTTCTGTTCAATTCTTTCAACATTTGATTTTAAAAGAGAGGATTCATCAAATATTACATCTCTACTGGTGACTATCTTCCGGAATGTAGGATCCCACAACCTATATCCTTTCACTGCATAGTCATACCCAACAAAGACATAACATTTCGACTTTGGATCTAATTTTGAACTCTGATTTTTCGGAATAAGAGAATAAGCATCACAACCAAATATCCTCAAATGTGAATAATCACAAGACTGATCTGTCCAAACTTCTTCAGGAATTTTACAATTAATTGCTACTGAAGGTGATCTGTTAACTAAATAACAAGCAGTAGATACTTCTTCTGTCGACAACTCCTTTTGCAAGTTAGCATTGCTGATCATGCTTCTGGCTCTTTCCATAAGATTCTGATTCATATGCTCAACAACACCATTTTGCTGAGGAGTATAAACAACAATTTTGTATCTAATAATTCCCTCATCCTTACAGTATTGTTCAAATTCAATTGAAGTGAACTCACCACCATTGTCAGTTCTTAAACATTTAATAGATTTGCCTGTTCTTTTCACTACCATTGCTTTAAATTGTTTAAAGGCATTTAATACATCAGCTTTCTTTTTTAGCATAAATACCCAAACTTTAAGGGAGAAATCATCAATAAATGTTAAAAAATATAGAGCACCTCCATATGACACAACAGGGGATGGTCCCCACATATCAGAATGAATATAGTCTAAAACATCTTTACTATTATGATTTCCAAATTTAAATCTCTATTTACACTGTTTTCCATACACACAATGTTTGCAAAAATATAGCTTCAAGGATTTTAGATCAGGAAGAGATTTATGTTTCATAAGTATCCGAAGACCTTTCTCGCTCATATGACCCAATTGTTGATGCCATAGACGAGTACTTGCTTCTTCCTTTTCTGACGCAACCGCTGCTTCACTGACCTGAGTACTTCCTTTTAACCTATAAAGATTTCCGACCTTTTTTGCTTTCATAACCACTAGGGCTCCTTTAAAGACTTTCAAGACGCCATCCTAACCTGTAAACTTATAACCATCTGAATCCAACACTTCCAAAGAAATCAATTTTTTCTTCAAATCAGGTACATGTCTAATACTAGTTAATGTTCTAACTGTGTTATCATACATCTTAATCTCGATATCTCCCATCCCAACAGTATGACATGACACATTATTACCCATAAACATAGAACTACCATTTACATTCATACAAAGTAAACCAATTTCTATGTGGGCACATGTGATGAGAAGCACCGGAGTCTAACAGCCCGTTATCTAAACCCTGAGAGACATTACATTCAGGTGAAGGTTCATCTATCATACATAATTCTTCAGTAGATAAAAATTCATCTATCATACCTGAATTGACCTGATTCGCTTCCTTCTTCGAGTTATCAGATTTCTTTCGTTTCCAATAGTGTTTCTTCAAGTGTTCAATTTTATTGCATTGCCAACATTTTGCCTTACACTTCTTACCCTTCGATTTCGATCTGGAAGACCCCCTTGGTTTTCCTCCTCTTTCATTTGAGTGTCCTCTAGCTACCATGGCTTCTGATGCAGCTGTTTCAGTACTGGATTTCCTTCGTACTTCTTCTGACAGGAGAGCTCCCACCACTGATTCAAACTTCAAAGAATCAGCAGTGCTCAAGCTGATTGAAGTTACGAAGTGATCCCATGATTCGGGCAGAGAACACAACAAGGTTATGGCTTTATCTTCTTCTTGTATTTTAACTTTCATATCTGTTATATGACATATAAGTATATTAGAAACATTCAAATGTTCTGCAACGTTTGAACCTTCTTTCATTCGAAGACTGTATAACTGTCTTCTCAAATAAATTATGTTGGTTAATGATTTTGTCATATAGAGTTTTTCCAGTTTTCCCCAAAATCCTGATGTTGTAGTCTCTCCAACAATATTGAAGAGAACTTCATCCGCCACGCATAATCAGATGGTACTGAGAGCTCGGGCATCCAAGTCCTCCCAGTCTGATGTAGTCATGGTTGCAAGTTTCTTAGTTGCCCCATCCAATGCCTTGTGCAACCCTTGTTGCACAAGTAGATCCCTAACCTTCAGTTTCCAAAGAGCAAAGTTGCTCTTTCCGGTGAATTTCTCTACCTCGAATTTCGCATTCGACGTCTTGGCCATTTTTCTAAGGTTTCAATATTCAGTCTTTGAACCAGGGCTTTTCCCTTTCAAAAATAATCTTAGTCTTTGAACTAGGGCTTATATTTTTCTTTTCAAAAATAATAATTTTTTCTTTATTTACAAACCCTTTCTTTCTTGCAAACCCCTTTTTTTTTTTTTTTTTTTAAAACAAACAAAGAAACCCTTCTTCTTTTTTTCCTCTAATATTTGTATAAAATCCACCCCCTTTAAAAAAAAACTTGATTTGATTTGAATCCGCTGTTTTTGTTCCAAAAAAATTCCGCTAAAAAAATAAAAGGTTCTGGAAATTTTTGATAAATACCAGGGTTCAACAGGCAACAGTAGCTTGATGGGGTTCCTCCTCACACGACTCTGGAAATTTCTTCCTAGACTATTCACGCACACACATGCTGGTCTTCACGCATACGCAGGTCTAGAACCCTCTTCCTTGATAGCAGCACTCTTCTCACAGCCACGTAGGGCTCTTTCATACGCAGGTCCTGGAACCGTCTTCCTCGACAATAGCACTCTTCTTACACACGTAGGAAACACGCTTCAACACACCTGCTCTATCATGCTGTGGATGCAACTGGCTCCCTTTTCTTGACTTGTCCGCGACAGGTTTGTAGGTCCTGGTAGCGAGCGCAATTCACACAGGCAGCATGCTTCAATTCACGCAGAATCACTTTTCTTGACTAGTCCACACTTCAATTCACGCAAGCAGCATGTCTTGGCAGCGAGAGCAATTCACACAGGCAACATGCTTCAATTCACGCAGGCTCCCTTTTCTTGACTGGTCCACACTTCAATTCACGTAGGCAGCACACTTCAACACAACTGCTCTATCACGCTGTGGATGTGGGTGGACACAACTGGCTCCCTTTTCTCCAGCAACGGGCTTAGTATATGTGTGACAACTTTTAATCGGCACGCAGATTAATGAGCCTCCACTCTACGTAGCCATAAACCTCCCTTCACGTAGCAATGAGCTTGCCTTCACGCAGAGCCTCTACAATAACTTCATTTTGATACCAATTATTGTTTGGATAGGGGAAATAATGAGGAAAGAAACTATACACATTCAGTTATAAATTGACTAAGAAAAGCACATAACAAATTTAAAACTAAAACCAAACACACAAATAGACACACAGGATTTACGTGGTAAAACCTCGACAGGGTGTCAAAAAAACATCCACAGGGCAAGGGATTGGAATATCTATTAATTCAACAATGATTCTCCACGAATACATTTCTCAGGCATTCACTAGTTTTATACCAACCTCCTCCGTTACATAATTGCTATTTCGGTATAGAACTAACTAGTTACATTTTTACCCAATTTTACATAATTCGTTGTCAAACTTCCAACATATCCTTTCCTTCCGAGTCCGGACAAATGGCGCATTTATTAAATATTAGAATTTGTAAAAAGTATCTTGAGCTTCAGAGTTTGCACACTTGAGCTTACCAACTTTCCTGTGTTTAGATGGGTTAAAGGGTAACTTTGCTGCTTTTGGTATTTCCTTGTTGCTTCATTATATTGTATTGTTGCACTTGCTTTTCGAGTAACTCTTACCTATTTCAATGCAGAGAAAATTTGATACCAAAGCTAATGGTTTTGAAGACAAATCGGGAAAACAACAGAGAGTTGCGTTGGTTATAGGGGTAACAGGAATTGTGGGCAATAGCTTGGCATAAATCTTGCTTATGCCTGACACTCCTGGTGGACCTTGGAAAATTTATGGAGTTGCTAGGAGGCCTAAGCTAGATTGGTCACCAAATAGTCCAGTACAATACATTCAATGCAATGTTCTCAATAGAGAACTCACTTTAGAAAATATTTCACCATTGAAGGATGTAACCCATCTCTTCTGGGTTGTTTGGGTGAGCTAGGAAACGGAGGAGTAGCACTGTGAGGATAATGGAAGAATGTTGAATAATGTGTTAGATGCACTCCTGCCCAATGCAGAGAATTTACAGCACATCTGTCTTCAGACTGGGGCAAAACACTACTTGGGTCCATTTGATACAGTGGCCAGGAATCGCTCTTTTCAGTCGAACGAGGCACCTTATCATGAAGAGCTTCCGAGGTTACCTGTGCCCAATTTTCATTATACTCTGGAGGATATTGTTTTTGAGGCTGCCAAAAAGAAAAAGGGATTAACATGGTCCATTCACCGTCCCTCACTCATAGTTGGCCTCTCTCCTTCAAGCTTAATGAATGTTGTATGCACCCTCTATGTTTATGCTGCCATTTGCAAACATGAAGGGCTGCCTTTCAAATACCCAAGAAACAAAATTACATGGGAACAATTTATGGATATATCTGATGCAGATTTGATTGCAGAGCAAGAAATTTGGGCTGCCACGGACCCTTATGCCAAGAACCAGGCTTTTAATTGTAGTAATGGAGATGTGTTTAAATGGAAACGCCTGTGGGGAACCATAGCAGAAAAAATCATCTGGAGCCATTACCATACAAAGGTGAAAGCTTTAGTTTGGTTGAGGCTATGAAAGACAAAGGTCCAGTCCAAGATGCAATTGTCAGAGAAAATAAGTTGCACCCAACAAAAATTGAGGAAATGGGAAATTGGTGGCTTGCAGATTTCATATTAAATCTTCCCCAGGACTTGGTACATAGCTAATAAGATAAAGAGTATGGTTTCTTGGCTTTCAAAATACAGAAATTTCTTTGGCATATTGGATAGACAAAATGAAGGTATCTCATGTTGTTCCTTAAACTTGATCCATCTTTATGTCTCCAATTAGAACCAAGTAGAGGAATTTCATTTAGAGGTTTCTTTTGTGATTCAGAATGGTTATGATATATTCTGAATCTGTTGGAGACGTTGATAATATCGGAGCATAGTTGTAGTGCAATGTGTATTTTGTCATGTCCAAGTATAGTTTGTGAAACTAGGTTTTTGAAAATTGCATGATGTTTGATGATGTGTGATTTTGTAATGGACTCAAAGAAAGCGCTGGAACTCCAGCCTATAATTTCCTACAATTTATTTTTGGTGTTAAAAATCGAGTATCAACAATATCAATCTTACAACATCGGTTGTGTCTATAATTCCAATCTTTACAAGTGGTGTATGCTGTAAATATTGAACAACTAAAGCAAGTTCAGGCTGAGGGATTGTGATGTCCCCACACTAGATATTGATGATAAATTTAGTTGAAATGATGTTCTTATCCAGGGCCAATTAGTTGTTTCAGAGATATACAGTCATATTACACAAACTCTTCAAGCGCAAGAGGAATAATGTTGGTTCATGTATGTTTGGTCTTGGTATATGCCTTTAAAAATAAAAAAAATTCGAATGGCTTGAATGGAAAAACAAGATCCTAATTTGGGAAATCCTATGCAAAATAGGTTTGCAAAGAGCATCAAACTCTTCCTTTTTTAATTATTTGTGGCATATGAAGGGGTAGAAATGCGTTGATTTTTTAGAACTATCCTTTTGGAATTCACTGTATAACTGATAAGATATGTTCTTTCTATAGAGAATATGGTCGAAAGATCCATAGGGAAAGGCCACATAGAACTTGGCTAGTGTTCAAAATGCTCAATACCAGGTTGGTTTTCAATGATGGGGCCGCCCAAAGAGGGATTTGTGGGTTCTTGTTGAGGTTTCATAGTTAGTACAGTGTCACTTCTTTTGGGGGTATGGGGAAGGGACAAATACAAGGGCTCACGGTTGCCTTGTGGGGATTATTATATTGCGCAAAGAGGCTTAATATAGAATATATTCATATTTTTGGTGATTCAAGGATTATTACTGAATGGATCAATGGAAGGTCATCCCTTTCCCCTCCTTTTGTGTTCAACTCGATGTATGAGATCAATGAATTAAAGGCACATTTTCATAGAATATCCTTTGCGCATGTGTTTCGAGAAAATAACTCTTATGCTGAAACCCTTTCGAAAAAGGGTCTCACAACGTTGTTAGGAAGAATTCACTACAATGTTCTAAGTCAAGGAGTGTTGCTGAAAATTGTGCCATTTCCTTTCATATGATACTCTATGTTATTTATGGTTCATAAGTTATTGGGTGCACAAGATATAGATCAATTATTTGTAGAAATTTTGATCCTCTATCTGCAATTTTTTTAACTTGGATTATGTTTGATCGATATATATATATAATATCGATATATATATATATATATATAATATATATATATAATATATATATATATGGATTTTGTATAGATTAGATGATGCGTTCTTTCTAGTTGTTAGCTATGTATCTATAGGTTTAAACCTTTCTGATGAGATATGTTTTATAATTTTTCTGCATTAGATATAGTGTAGATACATCATGTTCATTTAACATATATAGTGTAGATACAGCTTGAGTGGGCCTAATGGTTAAGAACATGTGTTTCCTCCTAAGAGGTCACAGGTTCAAAACCAAAGGGGGGTAGAGTATGTATGCCTTCGTAGACTTAGCAGTCAAACCACTATGCGAAGGTGAACCATTGTTCCACAAACAAGGGGGTCTCATACACCAATTTGGTGTTTGGCTTGGCTGTGACCTTAAAAATGGATATTATTATTATTATTATTATTATTATTATTATTATTATAGCTATTTTTCTATTTTTAATAAATAATTTGTCTAACTTTTTCTTCCCTATAAAAGTTACAATGGAAGATATTAAAAAAAAAAAGACAAATTAAATTACAATAGAAAATATTTAAATAAAAATAAAAACAAATTAACCTGATTACTCACCCAATCTAGCTGAGGTGGACGTTGAGTGGCAGCTGACCCACGTGATCTTCCTGGGCGGTAGCTGTGGGATTTTTGTGAGGGTTTAATGGGGCTTTAATGCCACCACAGTTCTCGAGGCTTCGAACCTCGTCTTGGCTCTAAGGCTTCGTTGGAAGTCTACTTTCGACCATTCGGTTGTTCCGCTGGGTTGCTCAATCGCTCTGTTTATTGTATAATTCTCTTCCAAGGTAATGTTAATGGAGCTCGGCCCTCTTCCGCCTGCTAGCTCCGTCTACAACTTTTCACTGTAGGTTTACTATGAATGTGTCTATCTCAATGAAGTTTTGTTTTCACTGTTTGTTGGTTTTTTTGAGAGCTCTACTATTCACCTGGTTTGGTGGTTTCACTCTCAGGTCCTTGGCCCTACCTCTCCGACGACAAACCTGCTCCTTTCAAAGGTAATTTCTCTCCTGTGGTTTTATTCCTCTTCTCTGCGATTTATCCGCTGACAACCCCGCTCCTTGTGAGCAGTTGGGGTTTTGTGGTCCTGTCGTCGTGACTCAGATTCCTTTGGTCATGTTGGGGTTTACGGTTTCGATTTCCCCTCAGCTCTACTGCTAGTTTGGGGTTTGAACAAACCCTATCGTCCGTGAGATCTGTAGGAGCATTGTGGCTTCAGGTCTTCATGACCGTGGCTCTGTAGTTGGTTTTGAGATTATCGTGGCCCGCAGTTGCTATGTGTTTCGGTCCTTGCTTTGTTTATGTCCGTCGGGAATCACTGGTTGCCTCCTTTGTATGCGATGTTGGACTCGTGGACTATTGGAACTGTAGATTTGTATATGAAATCTATGTATGGGAACCATATGGTATTTTGGAATGCTAGTTTGACAGTTATTTATGCAACAATTTTGTACATGTATACATATTTATAAAATAAAGACTCAAACTATTAATTGTGAGATGGTCAGTGAATCTTCTGCGAGTACCTTGGCTTTACTCTGAGAATGTCGTGTTACTCGGTGTATGCACAGTCTTTATACTTGTCCTCCATTCATAGATTTCATTCTTTCATTGTCTTCACGCTTATTCTCTATTCATAGATTTCATGTATACACAGTATAGGAAATAAATCATAAATCATAGTCTTTGGTTACCTGAAAAGTTTCACTGTTAGATATCATTTTTGGGATTCAATTGCGTTAAGTAAGTCATTCAAACATATTACCATCTTTTCTTCTTGATTATATTGTCAGAAATTTTTACAGTCTTTGCTATATTTCTCTTTATCTGGGCAACAACCCTCGTTCATTCTATGAAATGTATTTTTATGTTGTTGGTAGCCTCATTCCGTTGAGGAACTACCTGCAGTTATGCTTTACAATTGCATTTCCTGTTATGGTTGTTAAACTAATCCAAAATTACATTCATAACTTAAAAATAAAAATAAAAAGTAAAAATTTGGCATTGGTTGTGACAGCCTTCTTGAAAAGAAACTAACAGTAAGATAAACCAAAGTAAAACTTTTTAAGATGTGCCTTAGACAGCATGTGCAACTGTCGCCTCACCATTGGATGCTCCTGCATCATAACCTTATATTTAGTAATACTTTCGACCAAAATTACATAAAATAAATCAAATAAAATTTCATCATAAACAAAATAAATCCCATACTATTTTTGTATTTCATGATTGGGAGCTAAGTTATACTAATGTCACTTTTAAAAATTAATGGGTGTACTTATATGTATATTGTTTCACTTTAAAAGGAACTATTAAATAATTATTAATTCGTTGTATCAATAATCATTTAATGGATATGAAGATTGAACATAAATCGAATTGTTAATTTAACTATATTTAATCTAACAAACAAGAACAAGTTACTCTATAATACTGATTTTTTTTTTCATTTTAATTTAATAATTTTTAAATATTTATACAAAAATTTAAATAAAAATATCTATACATTATTAATAATTTACCTAACATTTCTCAATAAGTCACATAACATTTCGTGAATATATTATGTTACATATAGTTATATTTCCTACTTTGTAGATTAATTTATTTAATCACATAGGTTTCACTTCCCTACACAGTGAATCCAAACAAACACGTAATTAATATGAATTATAATAAAATCATGAAATAAAAGGGGTGTTATCAATAATATGCAAGGGGCGTCATCAAAAAATATGCATGGCTAGTTTTTTGTGTTTACCAATTTGAATAATGGAAATTTCAATCTTATTTATGGATAAATTTAGAATGGAAAATGTAAATATAAGTTATAATTAAGAATGGAAAATGTAGAATTAAGTTATAAGTAAGAATTAAATAGGTTTATCTTTCAATGTGAGTAGTTATATATTGATTTTAATCATACATTTATATAAGTATGTTTAATTTTCAAAATGTAAATAGGTTTTAATAAATTTAAAATCATTAGAAACAAAAGATAAAAATGAGTTAAATTTATATTGTGTAAGAAAGAGTAGGACCTCTCTGTGGGGATTACCTTTATTTGTAAAAGGACACAAACCAAATTTTTTTGTTTGGACCAAGTTAGGACACTAGCACACCAGTTCATCACAATAACTCCAAATGAAATGACTTAATTTAGATAGCAAACCACTTGAGCAGGTAGGGGGCGACACAAATTCAACTACCTGTTTAATTTTCTCCGCCATTTTACCTAAACAAAACAACCCCATGACACCAGAACAACTACAACCTGGCGACCAGTGACCCAAGATACAATTTCTTTTTTAGTTCTTGACGCAACAAAATAGAGAGCATAACCCATAACAAAACTTGCCTACCCAAAACATGATAGTTACCCATGGTGCAACTCAGACAACACATACCAAAACACACCAAGACCCAAGATAGAGCAAAACAGATACAAAATTTATGAATACACTTAAGAAGCTAAGGTTGAAAAGTATGCACACCTGGAAATAATTTCCTAGAAAATTCTAGACAAAGAGCTAACCCATGCCTAAAGGAAAACAAAACAAAGGGAGAAAAATTACACATCTGACTCAACATCCCACAAAGAGAAGGAAACTACTCTATCAACTAGCAATAAACCCAAACACGGAACACCACCTCCACACACCAACAAGTGGACAGCCCCAAGGCTCTGCTCCTTAAGCAATTCACAGGATAATTCCACACTAGGAAAGCTCCCTTACTCAGACGGTATGCTCCACGAGGTCGAGTAATAACCCTCTGGCTCTTGTATTCACCTCACAAGATCAACCACCAATTCTACACTCCATGGCCAAAGACCCACTCCAAGGTTTTAATTGCATGCGAGACTAATGTCGTGTACCTCCCGCATTAATTGGAAGATTAATTGCCCTAAATTAACATCCCCAACTGGGGAAAACTATATATTTTAACTAAAATAATATATATATTTTTTAAGAAATTAAATAATGGAAAAAAACAAACAATCAAACTTGTTTTCTAAATTTAAAAAAAAATCAATAAATTTTAATTAGGGCAAAAAATTTAGGGTAATTTTAAATACAAATTTAAAAGAAATAAAGAAGAAGAAACTAAAATATAATGATTTTTAAAAAATTAGTTGAAAAAAAAATAATACAACAAATAAAACCTAAAATATACCTATATTCTAAAAATAAAATTTTAATTAAAAACAAAAATATCATTATTCCATTTTCTAGTTTTTAGAAGATTTCTTCGACGGAGATAGGGAGAGTAAATCTTCCAACTTGTCTTGATGATGATCCACACTCGTTGGCTAGAAACACATCCACAAATGTATTATAATGTGATCTTTGCTGAAGAAATCTTCTCAAAAACTAGAGATGGATCACGGAAGCTTAAATTCAACAATTCTATTTTCTAATTTTTTTTTTTGGGTAAAAAGTGATAAAAACATATATTTAAAAAAAGAAATTGAAAATATAAATTAATTAAAAAAGAAAAATCTTGAAGAAAAAAAGAAAAAATCAAAATTAGAAGAAAATTGGGAGAGCAATTAAGGAAGTTGTTGATGAATCTCTTAAAATTGGCAAGATAAAAATATACAAAGCCCTAATTAAAAGGAAAAAAAGGCAGTATATTCGTAAAAGACAAGAGAATCTCTTACACCTCTCTAAGGTAGCTCCTAAGAAATTCTGGAGGCAGATTCTAACTAGGTAAACTAAAGATAATAATAAAATTGCTTTACACGACTAGAATTCCTATCTTAAAAAGCTTTATGATTCTCCAAATGTCATGGATAACTTTGAAACCCTGCTCACAACGAAAGAAGTTTTCTCATTAGAAGACATTGATTTTGGGGTTAATCGCTTGGCTAATGGGAAAGCTAAGGACATTGAAGGTTACCAGGCGAAATCTTAAAAATTGGAGGTCCTTTCCTCATCCTCCACATTCACAAGCTTTTCAATCAAGCGGTCAAGCAAGGGTTCCCTAAACCATGGACTCAAAGCCTCATTATCCCTATTTTTAAAAGTGGGGATACAAATAACCCCTCTAATTATCGCGAAAATTATGATCAACCCTCTCCTAGCCAAGTTATATGGTATTATTTTGGAAAGGAAGTTGAGCATATGGCTTGAAAGTGAAGGTAAGCGAGCTAAAGGCCAAGCGGGTTTTAGAAAGCAACAATCAGCAACAGACCACCTCGTTACGCTTAGGATCATTGTGGAGGAATGCCGCAATGATAAATCCAATCTCTTTTGTTGCTTTGTAGACTTTAGAAAGGCTTTCAATAGGTTCCTAGAAACAACCTTTGGAACATATTAGAAGAGTTAAAGGTTCATTTTGAGTTGAGAGCTGCCACTATAAGGTTATACGAGAATGTAATTGCCAAGTTAAAGAGTAATGAGGGGTGGTCGAAAGATATTAAGTGTAATATCGGAGTTAAACAAGGTTGCCCCCTCTCCCCTACCCTATTTGGCATTTACATCGACAAGCTAGAGGGTTGTTTAGAAGAAGCAGGATGTGTTGGTACGATCTTCACTGGGATAGTCATCATCCTTCTTCTCTACGTTAACAATATTGTTCTTCTCGCAAGGTGTCCATCTGATCTTGATAAGCAACTTATACTTCTTAAGGATTTCTGCTCTACCATGGGTATGATTGTTAACATTGACAAAACAAAAGTTATGATTATTCAAATCCAAGAAGGACACTTACGCTAATTTTATGTATGACAATAGTAACTTGGAGGAAGTGTCTTCCTACAAGTACCTATGAATTGATATTCATCACAACCTCAACTAGAACTATAGCATTGAGAAAAGGATTAATGGGGGATGGAAAGCTTATTTTGGTCTTGAAAATAACTGTAAAATGGAAAACCTCGTAATGTGGGATAGAAAGAAGTTCCACTTTGAAACTTTAGTCACTTCGGTTATCTTATATGGATGTGAGGTTTGGGGTTGTAGCATCTCCAGAGAATCCCGGAGAAAGATTGAGCAAATCCAGAAGCGTTTTATAACGTATAACCTCAAAATTAAAAGCAACACACCCTACCCTATTCTCCTTATAGAAGTGGGTCTTTCCCCTATCGAGAGCCTAGCTATGACTAGGCTTATGTTGTACAAGCACAAACTCAATAACATAGGAGACCATAGACTTCCTAAGCTAGCTTTAAATTCTAGCCAAAACCACCTAAGGCTCAAACGAGGTTGGTAAAGGGACCCAGGCTTGGTTTAAACCATTGGGAGATCGACGAGATGTTGCATTGCAAAACATAATTACATTTAAATATTGTTACTTCTAAGTTCAAAGAAAAATGTGGTGTGAGAAAGATTTAGCAGCTAAAAGAAAATTAAGATATTATAAGCAGGTCATCAACCCCACCTTAGAAGATCAAAAATTATCTCTCTGTTTTAACTAGCTCAAAGAAGAAAATTAATATAGCCAAGATTAGAACAAACTCTCATGAGCTCTATAGTGAAACGGGTCGTTGGGCAGTTCCTAAAACACCATGGATGGAAAGGTTCTGCCATCTCTGTGAGAATACAAACATCGAGGATGAAAATCACTTCCTCTTAGAGTGCCCCACGTACAACCACATTAGATCCCAGTTTCAAAATCTTTGTTGCAATACTGACCTTCCTAGCCTTTTACGTTGCCAAAAATACAGTGAGCTCGGGAGACTTCTCTCCAAGCTTTTTGAGCATAGGATAAAATCTTAAATCAAACTAAATCATTTGTTTCTTTAGGTCTGATAGACCAAAGTTTGGTCTCAGTGGACGTTAACCATCATCATCATCATCATTGTAAAAAATTAAAAATTAATATTTAAATTGAAAACCAATTTAATTAAAAAAAATAAAAAGGAAAATAATAGTTTAAAAATATAAAAAATGTTGGGAGGAAGACAATTTTTTTTATAAAATACAATTTAATTAGAAAAAAAAAAATATTAAAAAAATATATATATATATATTTTATATATTATTGCAATTTTAATATATATATATTAATTATAAACTATGGAAGTCCATTTGAACGCGAATCTTAGAGATAATACATATTGTAAGAGACCATCTAAGTGAATTAGAAGTTTCAAATTTAATTTTAGCACATTATTCTTAAACATCGAGTCTAGTCTAGTCTAGGGTGTAATTGGAAAGTTCTGGAGAGAGCATCTTTGTAATTATTTGAGCATCTTTCTGTATCTTCAATTGTTAGTTTTATTTTTATTATTAAAAAATTAGTTTTATAAATTATCTTTTACCTTGTAAACATAAAAAAAAAATTCTTTCTTTCCGATGAAAATAAATATATCCAATGAAAATTTATTTCTTTCTTTCTTTCCGATGAATATATTCTTATCATTAAATTTGTTTTGTTGATTTTTAAATAAATATCGTGAGTTGAAATTAGTATCGGTTTAATAATCCTCTTCAATCCCCATCATGCCCCTCGCATTAATTATCCAGCGTCGCCTATATCACCTGTCTTATGCATAATACGACAAAGTTGACTTGTTAATATGTTGTTAATTAATTAAAATTATAATAATAAAATATTTAAAATACTCTTCTAAATTTACAAAAATGGTTTTTAATAAATTATCTTATTTAGATTTAACTTGGATATCTTAATTCATGTGACTTTCTTTCTTTAATAACCCATAATTAATTAAAATTATAATAATAAAATATTTTAAAATACTCTTCTAAATTAAAAAATGGTTTTTAATAAATTATCTTATTTAGATTTAAATTTTGATATCTTAATTTATGTCATTTTTTTTCTTTAATAACCTATAATTAAATAGAAAATATGACAAAATAAATAAAAAATCTAAATGTGTATATGGTCATTTTTCATTAAATCACCGGTAAATAGAAATATAATGGAAATGGATTGGTGATGACTTACAAACAATTTTAATTGCAGATTGTCATATTAGGAGACTTATTCTTGTGGAGTCAATGTTACTTAATATTTCAGTTTATTGGATGCATTTATACATGTTACTTAGTAAAATCATTTAGAAAATCAAAACCATTATAGAAAATTTCCTTTGGCCTAGGGCAAAGGGAAGAAAAAAGCTTCATTTGTTCCATTTGAGCGAAATTACAATGCTGAAGGACTTTGGTGGATGAGGCTTAAAAGATATCAATATTTTCATATGGGCTCTCCTCATAAAGAGCTTTTAGCGAGCAATATCTGGAAGTAGTTTTTGGCAGGCAATCGTAAAGGAAAAATATATGAAAATTTTGTCTTTTTTGGAGTGGTTTAGTGCTGGACAAGTTCTTAAAAGAAATGGTTCATATATCTAGAATAGTTTTATGAAGATCAAACAATGGCTATTTGGAAATCTTCATTGGGAGATTGGATTTGGTACAAAGGTTAAAGTAAGGATTGATCTCATCCAAGGAATGTGTGGCGATTACACTTTGTCTGTCACCGGTCATCAAATTACTACATGAAAAGGGTATATTTATCTTATATCATATCTTAGCAGATTATGATTTGATGCAACTCTACCCCATATGGAAAGGTGTTGTGAATTGGATCTTTATGGTGTAAATGTTATATGGGAGCGATACATATCAGACTTACAGAAGGATTGGATAATTCTGGAAGATTTTTTTAACCTCTAAATCTTCCAGAATTTTCCCGAGCCACACAATTTCCTTTGTTGCTTTAGTTGCTGCCACATATTCTTTCTCTATTTTGGAATCTACTGGAATTGATTGTTTGCATGACCTACAATAGACAACTCCCAATCCAAGACTCATAGCATAACCTGGAGTAGATACCCTAGTTTCTTTGTCTGCATCAAAGTCTGAATCAGAGTATCCAATCAAAATGAAATCGACCATCTCTGTATACTTGAGTCCAAAGTATTGAGTTCCCTTTAACTACTATAGAACTCTTTCTGCAGCAAACCAATGTCTCTCACAAGGCTTTTGCATAAACCTGAAGAGGATTCCAACAACAAATGAAATTTTCAATCTAGTGGTAGTCAGGTAGTTGAGACATCCTACAATTTATCTATACTTTGTTGCATCCTCAAATTATTTTCCTTCAATGGATGTGAGCTTAAAGTTTTGTTCCATTGGAGTAGTCAAAGTATTGCACTCACCCATGCCAAACCTATTAAAGATATCTCAAATGTACTTATTCTAAGAGAGGAATATAAACTTCGGATGTTGAGATACTTCAATACCAAGATAGTAGTGAACATAGCCCAAGTCAATAATTTCAAAACCTTTCCTCAATTCCTTTTTTATGGACGCAATGTAGCTCTCATTGTTCCCTCTCATCAAAAGATCATCTACAGACACCACAAGATATACAATTGTTTTGAAAAATTTCTTGAAAAACAAATTTACATCATCAAGATCATAATGTTTGAAGTTGAGTTTCAGAAGATGCTCAGTTAACTTTTCATACTAGGCTTGTCGTGCTTGCTTGAGGCCATACCAGGATTTCACAAGCTTTTATACTTAGTGTTCTTGGCCCTTCACAACAAATCCTTTTGGATGGGACATAAAAGCATTCTCTTGCAGATCTCCATTCAAGAAAGCAGTTTTTACATCCATTTGATAGACTTTCCAATCGTTCTAAGCTATCAAGGCAAAGAACGTCGAGATGGTAGCCCATTTTGCCGTGGGGGAAAAATCAACCTCATAATCGACCCCTTCCTTCTGTACAAAACCTTTTTCCACAAGCCTCACTTTGTGCTTGTCAAGTGAGCCATCATCCTTAAACTTGTTCTTGTAGACCCACTTGCAGAAAATTGGTTTGGTTCCCAATGGAGGATCAACCAGCTTCCAAGTGTCATTACTTATCAAGGCATCATACTCTTTTTGCATCACTTCTTTCTATTCATCATGAGAAGCGAGTTCTTTGAAGGAAGTTGGTTCAAAATATGAGGACAGATTCAGTTCAAAATCATAAGGAACATCCATATCAACAGGTGAATCAGAATCGTCTACATCACCTCCATTTTGCCTGGTTGAATTTCATGTTCCTGTGTTTTCAACCTCATTAGGATGAACACTTTCAAGTGTCTTTGTCAACAATTTTGGAGGACCTTTCTAAGATGGTGCAGGCTGCTTAGTTGACTGAGTTGGGACTAAATCAAGATTGATTCTCCCAATTCATTCAATCACATCACTCAAATTGTCATCAGTGGTTGGAGCTTTATGTCGGGGAGAGAGTGCTTCAGAAGAAGATTCCACATATTGATCTAGTATAGGAATCCCCCCTTCAACATGTGAAATTTGATTATCAAATTCTTGAAATCACTTTGCATGTCCGACTCTATCTAAGCGATCAAGTTGTCCCTCAACAACACTGTGAGCCTTGGAAGATTCAATAAAGATCACATCTCTAGATACAACAAACTTCTTATTAACTTCATCATAGAGACGATATGCGTCGGAGGTATTTTAATACCCCAAGAAGATACACTTATGACTCCTTGCACCAAGTTTGTTTCTTTGTTCCTTTAAAGGTATCAAGGCATAATAGGTGGAATCGAAGACCCTGAGATGCTTTATCAAAGGAATGTGGCCATACCACATTTCACACAGGGGCTTCACTTAATGAACCTTTGACCTATCACGTGCATTCGTGGCATATTAAACAATACCCCTAATATGACTACATATTGGAAAATACCCCTAAAAATCACATTATTTAACACCCTACCAATACAAACCCAATACGCCTTCCCAATCTAAAAGACCCCTAATTCCACTAGATATTGTGGGTATCCATTTTTTCATTAACATTTTTTATATCCCTTTATATTTTTTCATTGACTTTGAGCTCCATCTTTTATACCTACTAATATAAAATCCCTTTACCCCTATATATCCCCCAATATATTGTGCCAGTTTTTCCTCAATACATATCCCCTAATATGAATCCACATGGTATGGTATTGCTCCCCCAGTGAAGCCCCTGTGACATTTCATAAGGAGTCTTGTTTCTAATAGCATTAGAAGGACACCAATTCTTTATATACACAGCACGTAGAACTGCATTAGCCAAAAACATCAATGTTACATTCTTGAAAAAACATCATGGAATGTACCATATTAAGATTGTCCTGTTAATTCTTTCAGCTACTCCATTATGTTGGGGTTTATAAGGCACATTTGTTTGATTTTTGATCCCATGCTGGTGAAGAAAGTTTTCAAATTCATTTGAAGTGTATTCTTTTCCATTATCAGTGCAAATAGAGCCAATATGAGATTGTGCATTATTTTCAATCCATGCATAAAATTTCTTGAATGTTTGAAAAGCATCAGATTTGTTCTTCAATAAATAAACCCAACACATTTTGGTGTAGTCATCAATACATGTCATCATATATTTATTTCCATTTGTATAAGGAACAGGCATTGGGCCACATAAATCTGAATGAATGAGTGCAAGTTTTGTATGTGCTTTGGAATGTGAATCATGAAAATATTGTTTGTTATGCTTTCCTAGAATGCAAGCATCACATTGCTTAAGTTTGCTATGAATTGTAGGTAAACTAGTAACAACACTTTTCTTCAACATACGAAGGTTGTCCTAATTCAAGTGTCCAAATCTAGCATGCCATAGAAAACTTGATGGAAATGTACCTTCATCATAATGAGAACTATATGAGAAGTTTTGTGCACGAGTAAAGGTACCTTGCAGCTTTAGAAGTATTTCTTCTTCTATCCTCGTCATGACAAGTTAGCAATTTCATGCTTTTCTGACCTCAACCTCGCCATCAAACATATGAGTGGAGTGTCCTTGCTCTTGGATGTGGACCAAGGACAACAAGTTTTTCCTCAGCTCCAGGAGGTATAGAACATCATGTAGAAGAAAGTCTTGAAGACCAAACAATTTGAGCCTGATGGTGCCAAGCCTCGATGGCTTGAGTTTTGACTTTTCTGCAAAGTATATTGCTCCATCAACAATTTCAGTAAATTCTTCAAAACAATATCTTCTAAGAGTCATGTGGAAAGTTACTCATGAATCAAGTAACCAATAATTTTTCCAAGAAGCAAGTGAATCATTAAACAAGTCTTCAATTATTCCAATATTACAATGTGCCACAACATAATGAGCAGATTCAGGTGTTTTACCTTTCTTTTTGTCATGGGTTTTACCTTTGGCCTCTTTTATTTCCTACTCAATTTTGTCCTAAAGCAAATTACATGTGGATGCATCATGTCCATCTCTATTGAAACATATGCAATGAAGATCAGAGTTCTCTCGTTGAAATTGTCTGCCACCCATGCCTCTAAAATTTCTTCTTCCTTTACCTCTTTGACCACCTCTTCCTCTAAAAGAATCTTGAGTATGATTTTTCTCTTTATGTTCAAGACACGCAACTTCTTCATAAGACTGAGGAGTTATCTTCTTCCCAAAAACCTTCTCTCTCTCAGCAAACTTCTTCTCAACGGAGGCAAAGGTAATCTCCTTGAGGTTTCACTTGCTTGTAATGACTCAAGATAATTTGAATAAGTGGGATATAGTGTATTGACATAAACTATAAGAGGAATGTTTATTTGCACATGAGTGGTTTTGATATCATGCATAATAGGTCTTACTTTTGATGCTAAAGCAAGAGGATCATCATTTTTCAGTTCAAGACTGAATAATTTAATCATCAATTAGACAACTTCAAGTTTAGAGAGTGAGTCATAAAGTTCCTTCAACTTATGTAAGGCTTCAAAAGAATTTGAAAATGGTGAAATATGTTGACTCACCTCTTCATTTACCGATGATGCAATCAAGGCATAGGCCTTTTTTGTTATTGTTTTCCCAAATGGTAATCTTCTTATCCGAGGTGGCCTTTGCAGGTTCATTATCTCCTTCTCCTATAAAAACTCCTTTCCACAACTCATTGAAAACGAGAGTTTGTTTTATCTTCCTTGACCAATCAGGATAGTTCTCTTTTCCCGGGAGAACTACTCCAACAATAGATATTAATGAATGCATTAAAAATGTACTCTTCTTCCAATATATCAAAAAATTGTACTTTTGGTGGAAAAAATATGCAGTTTTAGTGGCAAAAAATGCACTTCTGGTGTAAAAATAGTAAAAATTGCACTCTGATATATAGGAAAGAGGTATTACTTAGGGGAGGTTGTATATGGGCGAGGTTGTATGTGGGGGAGGTTGAGTTGTGATTTGGTATTATCAATGTGGTGGGAGCGTTGTATGGGAGTCGACTAGGGGAGCAATGCATTATAATGAGCAATTGCAGCCGAGTGACCTAGGCTCGAGGGAGAGGTTCTAGAGTACGAGGCTTTGAGCAATTGTTGAAAATGTGAATAGGAGGGTGGAGGGGAGGATTTGGTCTGTGCGGCAACGAGGAGCCACGATGGGTGACCGATGGAGATTGTGTACAGTGTAGGGAATCCCGAGGTCGATCTTGGGACAAGTGTGTGGGAGGTATCACTGCGGGATGCGAAATGACTATGGTATGGTTCGCTGCAGTGACTCGAACGAAGGTTGTGATGGTCGAGGGTGTTGTGGGAGTGAGGTGAAGAGTCACTTGTGCGAGGAGGTAGCGAATTCGAGTGTGGTATGCCGAGGGAACAGATCGTAGTTGGAAGGAGAAACCATTGTGAGGAGCATAGTCGAGGACAAAGACTGTGTATGCCAATAATTGAACTTGAATACCCGGTATATAGTACTCATAAACTTACAAAATTCATAAACCAAAGTTTGTAATCTTGCACCAGAACGACCCAGAAAACACCATAGGAGTCGACTGCGCAGTGAGGGAGAACACCTTACACTGGTTTATCTCAATGCTTAACAATTCGAGAAAAAATCACAAACCATCTCAACAGTTTCAACTGAATTCCACACCCACAAAAATGATTCTTGAAAAATCACAACACGTACTAAATATCTATAACAAGAAAATTCATGTAACAAAAGTAAATGCTACCTCAATAGACATAAGGGCATAACTATTCCCCACAGGCTGCAGAAATAAAAGAAGGGAGTTACAAGGGCAGAAAAGCTAAAAATGGAGTTGACTATGATACCATGTCAGGCCAAGAGGTAACTCCACAATGTGAATTGTGTTTTTGCATTAAGATTTATCATGGATATATACATGGAGGGAGAGACTCTTGGGCTTCACCTCCTAGTGTCTCTTCATATTCCCAATCTCCTTATTTTCTATTTACATTATTTACATGAATTTCCTAATCCCAAAGATTAGGTGTCAACACACTCACATACAACACACCAACACCATCAAATTAGCTTGAGGCCTCTGAATCCTAAAAGAGACACTTTCTTTTTCAAAAGGCTGTAGACTTGAAAGATTTTTAAACCTTTTCAAGGCTTCAATTCTAGACTGGTAACATCAAATGAGATCCCAATTTTAGCATTGAAGAAGAAAGTTCAAGCCATATGATGATATCTTCACACTTAAAGACAGAGGGAAAGTTAGAAGCCCACTGTACATTTAATCTAAGTTCTCTGCAATTTCTTCAAACTCTCATATATAGTTGAAATTGGTTGCAACCTCATGTGAGATCCAATTTTTCAATGGTGGGTAAATATGCTACTCACCTCCAACAGGGATATTGGGGATCATAAGAATCCTTGTGGGTAATAATGGATCTCTATGAGGAACTTTTGGCACAATGAATTTGTTGCACCCAAAAGTAGAGAGTCCTCATATGGAGTAAACAAGTGATCGGGTAGTATACCTATGAGGAAATGTGTGAAGTTATGACAAATAGACCTATCATATAACAGGCTCACAGGGCACATGCCTCATGTGAGACAACAATGCTTCAAGTTACAAAGAATGACATCACCTATGAGATATTTCTTGTGTTTTTTTGTACCAGATGCATGTTGAATGGTACACGGAAATTTTTTGCAGTGTTGGTGGCGGATTGGAATATTTGTCATATCATATTGTTTGTAGGGTTAGATTTTGTTTCAAGTAAAAGATGGTGATTAGTCAAATACCTTCAAATTTTCTTTTCCTATCGGATGAAAATTGCTTCACTATTTTTGCGTTGAACATGAAATGTTGCTTCAACTGTGGGCCATCTAGGCTTGTATTTTAGCAGTTCACAAAACATCTTGTACCATGTCTTTTTGTTGAGAAGTGCAAAAATTGATCCAATTAAATCAAACCTCTTGCAAAATTAAATTAATTTATTACATGTTGTTAGAAGTAGTAAATTATGTTGCAAAGAAAATACTTCCAAAATAAACAATATTTAGATCACATAACATATCACATCTCCCTTCATCTATGCTTTTCTTCTATATGCCAATAACTTAAAACAGTTCCTTTGCGACATCTAATATAATTGCTAGTTATAAAATATATTAAAAATAAAATATCAATCATACACTAATTTAAAAACTATTTTAATTGTATCAAGAATTACACTCCACCATATTATTATTAAAATACTAAAAATAGAGCACAAAATTCAAAGGCGATTAAGTATATAAGATGATAGAAGCGATAAATAATCAACGTTACAGGTAAGTAGGTGTCTTACAGATGATAGAAGCGATAAATAATCAACGTTACAGATTGATCCAGCTTTCTGCAGATCGGTATCATGTGTCGATAAGCTGATAAAGTGAAAAAAAACAACGTTACAGGAAGGTTTGTTAGACGGTGCTTAAGCATGAGGATTCTGTAGGCTGGTCAAGGATTGCCTTTCTTTGTTGGAATTTTATGGTGAATTCCATAACACAAAACATCCCAGAACAACACTCTGATATGATGGAATTTTCTGCTAAATTCCTAAACAAAAAGACAATTCAAAACTGCTTTGTTTCAGCACAAAAACTGATAATTTCGTTCTCTGGACTTGGTGTTGCAGCAACAGGAATCGGTG
Source organism: Pinus taeda (assembly GCA_000404065.3). Classification (NCBI taxonomy): domain Eukaryota; kingdom Viridiplantae; phylum Streptophyta; class Pinopsida; order Pinales; family Pinaceae; genus Pinus; species Pinus taeda. The sequence goes on along the minus strand of APFE031677490.1, from coordinate 831 downwards.
TTGCAGCAACAGGAAATAACACTCTGTTTCTGTTAACACAGAAAAAACAGAAAAACAGAAAACTGTGTTGCTGTAACTCATGTTGCAGCAACGCGATTTTTGACGCAAAACTATTTTTGACTTACGGTGTTTCGGCAACACGATTTTGACGCTAAGTCATTTTATGGGCGTCAAAATTACTTAGAGATTTACACAGTAAAATCAAAGTGGTTTTAACACTTGGTATAACAGCAACTCAACATCAGCAAAACAGTAAGCTTGAATTTATAAACTGTAAACAAAACTGATAAAGAAACTTAGCTGTTACAAGAGAGGAACGCTTCAGTTCCAGAAATCGATTTTCTCTAACTCAGAAAATCGCAGGTTCAGCACTTGTTGTGCATTTACAGAAGAGACACACTCTGTTCTTCTAACCTACGCTCAAAGTATAAAACCAGAACTGCTGTTCTAAAACTCAGACAGAAAACAGAACTGTTGTTCAGAAATCTTTTGCACTGCCTGATACAATTTACAGAATTGCTGTGCGTTTACATTTATAGGAAAAATAAAGATCTGAGTTAAACAATAAATTAAACAAAATATCTGCTGATCTCTATCTGCGTATTTATTGCAGAAGAGGCGGTGAGGCGGTGATGACCTTTACAGCAAAAATGAGACGGCTGTCTGCAGGGGAATTAATTCTTCAAAATATCAGTGGACTTTTGCGGCACCGAACAATCTAAAATGGTTGCTGAAGATCAGATTTCGGTTCTGTATTAATTGTTTGCAGTTGGAATTAAATTCCAACACTCCCCCTTAATTTCAACTGCTGCATACCCAGGCATTTTCTGA